>JAKXYG010001408.1:0-2500 GCA_025895645.1 Cardicola forsteri
CGCGTCACGCTACACGTCCATTGGAGCGTTATTCATCCTTTTCTCTTTTCTTCTTTTTTTGAAGATTATTGCAGTGCTTTTTGCATTGTAATAGGCACTTGTTTTATTATTATTTTTTTATATTTATAATTTTTGTTCGTTCTTTATAATTGTTAATTTTCACCATCTACCTTGATTTTATCTTAATTTCAAATACTTTTTTTTGTGACTAATCCCCCTTTACCTTACCATCCATTTCATATTTCCCCCCGAATCTTACTGATATCATCGATAATTAGAACCGAGGATCAAAAGGAGTTTTACTCCTACTCAACTCGTGTATTAACCTGTAACCTGTAAAATAATTAATTAAATGATAATAATAATAATAATAACTATATTTATTTTGTTTGCTACTTTGAATGATTTACGGAAAACATCTTTCAGCAGTGGATATTTTAACGAAGCGGAACATAGGCCCCCATTTTAATACCGGTGGTGAAATTTGAACTCATGACCACCCAGGTCCACCGCTAGACCACCCCAGTAATAATAATAATTTATTTAAACTGTTAATACTTGAATGTTTTACGGGAAACATTTTTCAGCACTGGACATTTTAGGAAAGACAAACTTTGATCCTTATTTAGTGCCGGTTGAAGGGATCAAACTCATGTCTACCCTATTTCAGGTAAATCGTTGTACCGCAAGACTATCTTGGCGCATAATTTATTTTATTCTTTATCTCATCGTACATTTGAAAAATACGTTTTGGTATTGTTTGACAATTAATGTTTCTTTTACTGTAATAAATGTGACGTTTGTTTACCAGTTGATACACAAGGTTGTAGTAGTTACAGAACCTGCTTTTCCAACCATACATATATCGTGAGTGCTTATTTGAAGCATATAAAAATTAATTTTACACATGCTTCTTTTATATCTTTAATGATTAAAAAACATTTCTGAAATATTGTAGTCAAGTTAAATCCTTAAAAATGCGTTTAAAGTATTTAAATTAGACAACCTATAATTTACCTTTTTAGGCATTAGTTTTTAGATTTATATTTAAATGGAGAAATAATTATTTACTAATAATTGTAAATTACATATTCATCTTATTTAACATTTAATTTCTATCGATTTTTATTCCAATTATTATCAAGAGGTTACTTAAAGGTTATTTATCTCAAAAAACAAAAGGTAGATATTTTTGTTTGTAAATGTTATTTAATTGATCGCTGTACCCCTAGAACATCCCGGCAAAGGTGTACTCTATTGTAGAATATTTGCCTAGTCAATAGAACAAAAGTTATTATCCTAATGTGAGGATTATTTTAAATGATGTTGCGTTTTCCAATGTTAAGAAATTTACGTATTTGGGCTCTTCACCTACTTCTGACGATGGTTCATCTAATGAAGTAAATCGTTGAATTTGTTTGCCTGCTGCTGCATTTGGAAAACCTGCCAATCCACTATGGAGATGAAAACCTATAAATCTAAATACAAAGATGAACATTTTCTCTTTATTGGTTTGCACAGTACTTCTGTACGCAGGGTCGGGGATCAAGAAGCTTGAAGAATTTGAAGCAAGATATCTCAGATACATTTGGCATAACACCCATTTCGCATATTATATATCAAGGGATTGGACGACAAAGAATATTGTGCTGATATAGTTCTTTGTAGAAATCCTGATGCAATCTCATGTATCGTAACCCTGGTTTCTCCAAATGCCAATTGGAAGAATAGGAAAGGTGGTCAGAGATGTACTTGGACGGATACTGTTCAGGCTGGGACTTTATCTTGGAAACAATGGCTAAGTTGATGGACTGACACATCCCTACATGCCTCAGAAAACCATCAACAATGGAGAAGGATTATTCGAGCTGCTATGCGAACTCGGAATTAATGAAGATATGACTTTGCCATTAGCTTTTGTTGTTGTTATTATTATTAATTACAGTGACATTTGATTTTAACAAATGGTTGCATTGCATTTTTATCATTCGTTTTTGTAAAATTACAATAACGATTGTTTGTTGTTTTTTTTTAGTCATCATGTAACCTTTTCTAAATATGGGGTTAAAATTCTCAAAAAAACGTCACAAACCCCGCATCAGTAAATCGCAAATTCCGTGGTTATTGCGAGGAGCTATTAGATCAAACAATGTGGGAACGCTTCAATACTTGTTCAGTTATCCGCACAGAGTCAATCCCAGCATGGTTATAGATGGCGTGTGTCCCTTGAACCTGGCAATTGAACTGGGTCATCTACAGATGGTTAAAATTTTAATTAAGGCTGGCGCGGACATTTACGTGACTGACGCTTCGCGCTATCCATTACATCAGGTTTGAATTATTCAAACTAATTCTTATTTTTTATTGGTCAATGTAACTCATTACTTTTTGTTTTTTTACGAAAATGGTTTTAATTGGTTGATATAAGATTGACCAATGACGAATGAAAGGATTATTGATTAGGTTTGAATAAACTAACTCTTGTTTTTTATTGGTTAAT
>JAKXYG010001408.1:7500-47206 GCA_025895645.1 Cardicola forsteri
CTCTACTGTGATTGGTCGGCTTGTTCAAGTATTGATTGTGATGCCGTGGTCATCCCAACTGCTTGACAAGACTTCACGAGAAACATTTTCAGTTGTGGACATTTTAGCTAAGCTATATTTGGTGCCTGTGGTGGGGATGGAACTCATACCTATCCAGATTCGAGTCGAACGCTGTACCTATTGTTATTTTTCCATTTCTTTTATATTAATGTTATGATGGATTCAGTAATTTGTAGGATTTTTCTATAGTCTTATTACGAAATTCTTTATTAATTTAAACATATTTTTATTTTTGCAATTAATTGTATAATTCAATATGTTTATTATATTTTTGTATTTTTCATTTACGTAAATGATGTTAATAATTGTTTTTGTTGTATCCGACACTTATGAATATATTTCAATTGATGTAATGATGAAATTGGTAATTTTTCCTTTCAGATGTATCAAACTGGTGGCAGCAGTGTGAACGCGTTCAAAACATTCCAACCAAGCCTATCAACACAAATACTCACGAACATGTTGCTTCCAACGAGACACCTCAGCACCCGATGCGATTGCCAACGCGACCTAAATTGGATTTAGATAAACCGGATAAAATTGGCAAGTTTTTTCAACATTACAAATTGTACTACTTTATAAGTAGTATGTCGGATACTGTATAATTTATTTTCTAATGCTTGTATGGTTGACGGATAATGCTTCTTACATTTTTATGTAACCTCGAGATTCGGTATTAGTGGTACTACTGACTTTGCATTCTTTTATGTCAATTTTTGGCATAGATTAAATTTCAACAGTTGATTTGGATTTCATTATTTTTTTTTTATATATTCACATATACACCAAACGTACAATTAAGGCATTTATACCAATACCGTGGCAACAATACTTAATTATATTAGGCACACGTAACTTTTATCAAAACATCTACTAGATATTTGTATAAAACAAGAAAGCATAATTTAAACATTTTCCAAAAATAAAAAAATACCTAAATAACATACTTAAAACATTATTATATTATTATAAAATTTGCATAGTTGGTTATAAACTCTAAACATTAAAAATATTTCAACCAATGTTTTATAATGTTGTCTAAGCGTGTAGGTTAAGAGTTTTTTTGTTTATCAAGCTTGTATGTTATAAAATATAATTTTTACTGCGTTATTAACTATTTTTGTCAAAATATTTTATTAGTAAGTAGACATGTAGCGAGTAATTATCATTATCTTTTGGTTTTTTAACTTCAACTTACTTCGCCGTTATTGTTGTTTGTAAAATTATTAATTAATTATGATTTTATAAAGTTTTAATTACCTTTGATTAAAACAAATAATAATAATAATAATAATAATAATGTACTCTTATTTGGAGGTATAAATACATGATCAATAATTTTCTAGCGTAAATGACCAATAGCATTAAAGCTATTTGGTGATTGGTTACTTATTGATTAACCAATGGCATTAATTCATACTTTTGGAGTTGGGCTTTTTGTTAAATAGTGTCAACTACAATTGTCAATTGTTTTAGGCATGACCGCTTTGATGCTCGCAGCCGAGGCCGGATCGAGCGGTTTGAACATGGCAATGGCTTTGATCCAAGCGGGTTCAAACGTCAATCTGACCGACAAAGTAGGCATGACCGCACTGCATCATGCCTGTTATGTTGGATCACTCAATATGGTTCAGTTCCTGCTGGAACGCCGTTTGCGCACGTCGACACATCAGCCCCGTGGTTCTGAGGGTCTTCGATTGGGTGTCGATTCGAAGTTGCTGAATTCCCAAGACAAATATGGCCGAACTCCCATTTATTTAGCCTCGTCTCGAGGTCATGCTGAAGTTGTAATCTACTTGTTGTCTTATATGGCCGATATTCACATTCCCAACAAAGAGCACAAGTCACCGCTGTATATTAGTGCATACTTTGGGTATTTGGAAATTGCGAATGCATTGTTACGACATGGTGCTAAAGTAAGTGACCTTGAGAAGGCATTTGTTAGTCATTATATACTTTTAGCTTATAACATTTTGCGATAATAATTTTGACCAATAGAAACAGTTTGAGTGTGTATATGTACATTTTCATTAGCCAATAGAAAGTAAGCTTGTTATTGTCTACCCAAGGTAAAAAAGTAATCAGTATATGGAAACAAAATTACAATTTAGGAACATATTGCAGTTGTTTTATTTATTAAAATTGTTAAATCGGTAATTGTACATATTTTAAAAATTATTGCAGTAACGCTGAAATATTTTATCGAATATGAAATTCCTTATTCTGTAGACCAACTATTGTTACTATTATTAGTTCAATTATTATTATTACTATTATTGTTGATGCAGTGATCTTTTTTGGAGTAAATGGGTGTTGACGCCAGTTAATGGATTTACAAATCTAACCGGCTTCATATGGTAAACAGATACCTTGAGATATCTTTCAAGCACCTTGGGTATTTAGTGAAGGCTCAATTATACCGCTACTCACTCGGTTCCCGTTGTTATTAGTCTAGATGCATGTTGGCACCTAGTACAGTATGCATTAAAATGCTGGCCCACGTTTGGTTTCCCTAAAATGTTCACTACTGAAAGATGTTTCTTGTAAAACATTCAAAGTAATAAACATTTTAAAAAAATTTTTAAATTTGAGAATTTATAAGCATTACTCAAGTTTCGAGAATCATTAACATTTTCAATCCTCGAATTTTGTATTGCAGGTTGATCAACTGGACTCGCACCACAAAACGCCGCTTTACGTCGCCACGTACCACGGTCGGTCGGAAATCGTCGATTTGCTTTTACACGCCGGCGCCAACGTAAACGAAGCCGATAAGAACGGCAAAACGCCGCTCTACGTCGCCGTTCTTCACGGCAACCTCGGGTTGGCTCGCAAGCTGCTTGATTCGGGTGCATCTGTCAATCGTGTCGATCACGAGGGTCTGGGACCGCTACACATGGCTGTCAAATTTCCCAAACTCGACATCCCAATGGTCAAGCTGCTGCTTCTCGAATACGGCTGTGATCCAGTCAACTTGGCGAGTTTTACTCGATGGCTTCTTGTTCATGGCATTATTCCACGCGAATGCATTCATGGCGACGTTGAATTATCTCAGTGGATGCACTGGGAGGAATTTAATGTACGATCGCTCAAACGTTTGTGCCGTATTTCTATTCAACGGGCTTTGGGATATTCCGATTCGTGGCGAGCCAAAGCTTTTAAACTGCTTCTACCCGATCATCTTATATCGTATATATCTATGAAAGAGTTGTAATATGTGTGTTGGTGTGTATTTCCACAATAACAACTGTGATTGTATGTCTGTTTTTTTGTTTTTCATTTAATGTTGTCTATATTACACTGCACATTTTTGATTTTATTATTTTTAATTTGCATATATGTTTCAAAAGGTTTTGTTTTTGTTTTGTTTTATTTTCACCAAAAAGACTTCTGTGTGACTTTGGTTCTTTCTTTTTCAATTTATTAAATATAATGTATGTTTTGATGGTTGATGATTTCTAGTGGGATTTTACAAATGTCATTTATTAGCGATAGCTGCCTATCGTTTTAATTAACGACCTTGTGGTATAATGGACAAGTCTGATCTTTAAATATAGGTGCTTATCTTAACAAAAAATCAAAAGGTTTGCCAGATTTTGCAAACAGTGGTTCTGTTACTAAAATTCAATTTTAAAGTTATTACCACTTATATAGTTGTTTACAATGAGATTTTGATTTATAATTAATTAAAAGTTGCACATTTTGTTTTTTAATTCTTGTCATTTTAATATGCTGGAGTGCTTAAAAAATGTTTGTGCGTTTTGGTTCGATTCGTATACTACATCCCAAGCTATATTTTTCAGTTTAAAAAAATAAACTCACATTATTAAAAACTATGAGCTTATTAGAATATTGTTAGGCTCTAGTAATTATTTCAGTAATTGAATAAAACCAATTTTATAGATTTTACAGCAAGAAATAATTGAATACGATTAACATAACATACAGTTTTTGTTAAAAAATCTTAATTCAAACAATTTTTTAAATTTATTAAGTTACAAAATAGCTTGCTGAGTCTATAAACTTACTGTTAATACCAATTGTGAGAATCGTCATTACTCCTCTTAGGTTTTGGTACATTACACATAGACAGCTCAAACCTATATAAAATTTATTGCGTTTTTAAATTTTGGTATGATTACTGCTTGTTTATTTTTTGTGTGATACTTTAAGTGGCATCTAAAATGAAATAATTAAGCACCAGCTTTTAATTTAAAATTGGAGTTTAGTAGGTTGGATAATGTTTAACGTAGCGACTCTAAACGCTTTTGACTAAATCATACACTGCATATAAAGGATTTTAAAACATCCAGTTTATTGTTGTTGCAACAGGAAACTTTTAAACTATTTTATTTTAGTTTATTAGTCAAATTAAACGCTAACAGGTGTTTGTCTTATTTAACTCGTGTATCGTATTTTTATAATTGCACCTATTTTTGTGTGTTGAAAACTACTTCTACTGAAGTAGCTGAGCCAATAATAATAATAATAATAATAATAATAATAATAATAACAATAATAAAAACAATAACAAAAACAATAATAGTAAGAGTAATAATAACTATATTATCTCTATGCCCCCTCCAACTTCATTATTATTTATTACATTACAAAACCCTTTTGCTTTAAAAAAAATAAGCATGGGGCAATAAGATTACAATTACAGCAAAAAATTAACATCAAAGTCTCGTAATTCAAAGAGAACATGAGACAACAAAATGTTTCCATGTATTTGAACATTCTGCCAAACGTTTTGCTTGTGCCCATGAAACATTCATTTCAATTAGATCTTCCCGAATAGTTCTTAGCCAAGTTTTCTTTGGTCTGCCAACCTTTCTTTTACCATTTACAATTGTCCATTCCAAAACCGTTCTTGCTGGTCTTTCGGGCGGTAAACGTAGAATTTGACCAAGTAATTTTCTTTGTCTAATTGTAATGATGTCATGGAGTAAACGAGAGTCAGTTCTTTTCATGATCTCATCATTTGAAATGTGATCGCGCCAGGTAATCTTTAAAATACTTCTAAGACACCGGCGATGAAAAACATTCACCATCTTATCAATCTTGTCCGTACGTTTCCACGTTTCACTCCCATATATTGCCGTAGGAATGATTATTGATGCGTACAAACGAAGTTTTGTCTTTAGGCGAATGGAAGAACATGACCATATTGATCTGAGTCTATTGAAGACTGATATTGCCTTACCAAGTCTGGCTTTAACATCAATTTCGGTTTGTCCGTCTCTACCAATGATGCTTCCCAGATATGTAAAGGAATCAACAGTTATACTGACGTTTTATTTAATTTTAACCTTCGTTTAATTTTTATTATTTTTTTAACACGATAATGTCAATACATTTAAATTAAAAATAAAAAAGAGATTGTCTCCTACCTAACTTGTGAAACAACTTGTAACATGTAACCTGTAACTTGTATTAACCATGTAAAACAATTTTTAAAATAAATAAAATTTAATATTTTATTAAACTTTTAGTTATTTTAAAACAAAATAAATAAATAAAATATTTTATTGTACATAATTGTTTTAATGTACCAATAATTCGCTTTTCATTAACTTTTTAGCGTTAAAATCTTTATCATTATTTACTTGTTTATAATCTTGGTCTTTATTTGATTTATAAACATGGGCAATCCCAATGCCGTAAGTTAATTATTTAATTATTTTAAAATTTGAAATATAATTATTTGAAATGTTTTTATGTTGTAATAATATATTTCTCGTTTTTTCCTGTTTTATAGCGAGAGGATAATTACCGTATGGCAGTGAATGACACAAAGTCGAAGAAAACTGATAAAAAGAATGACCTTAGTGATCTTAAACAAGAAATCGATATGGATGAACATCGGGTTTCTTTAGAAGAGTTATATCAGCGTTTGGCAACTGATCCTGAAAAAGGATTGACACCTGAACAAGCCAAGTAAATGTTTATAAATTAATTTATGTTTGGTTAGAATACGATTGGAAAGAGATGGTCCAAATGCTTTGACGCCACCGAAAACAACACCTGAATGGGTTAAATTCTGTAAAACATTATTTGGTGGATTTTCTGCATTACTTTGGATTGGCGCATTGCTATGTTTTATCGCTTTTTCGATAGAAAGTGGAGCATTTGAAGATCCACCAAAAGATAATGTAAGATTTTTTTGCGTTTTAAAATTTAAACGTTTAAATTGTTACTTACTTTTTATTTATAAGTTGATTATAGTTTTCAACAGATATAATTTATTAAAATTTACCTTTATTAAACTTTATTTTTGAAATGTAGTTATATCTTGGTATTGTACTTACGGGTGTTGTGGTAATGACTGGATGTTTTTCGTATTATCAAGAATCAAAATCATCACGAATTATGGAATCTTTTAAGAATATGATACCACAAGTACGTTTCTGATTTTATTTAAGTACAAATAAGGGACAAATTTATTTGTATATTAAAGTTAAAAACTTTGGTTTTAAATTTTAATTAATATAATAAATTTATAATTTAAGGGGCTTATTTGGATTAGCTGTAACTTTATTATATAGTGTTAGAATTATAAAATGGATTTAGTATATATTTTAATGTTTGTCACATTAAGTGTTGTTGCAATTAATAATGAAAAATTACTTTGAATTTATATAGGTTGTTTAATTGAAGGTTTTATTAAAATTCATTTTTTAAAATTCTTAGTTTTTAGTAAACTATTTTTTACAAAACGTTTTTATTTGCACTGTATAGACGGAAACATTTTAAATTATTTTCTATGCTAGTTAGTGTTGAATGTTTTATAGCACGTTATTTTTCTATTTTCGTTGCAATGTGAGTGTTATTGCAAATCAAATAATTGCAATTTTTTCAACATGTTTTGAGCATATTTTTAGTTATCTGATTTTTAGTAAACACTTAGTGTATAAACAAAAATACTCTTATGCATAATTAATTTGACAGAAAAATGTTTATATTTCGTAGCACGTTATGCAGATTGTATGTTTTTATCAATCTTTTTTTTTTCAATTAGAATGCTTTGGTTATTCGTGGAGGAGTGAAACTAGATTCTCCTGCCGAAGCAGTAGTTGTTGGTGATGTACTTGAAGTGAAGTGTGGCGATCGTGTTCCAGCGGATATTCGAATTATTACTGCGAGTTCATTCAAGGTACATGTTTGATCAATAATTTGAGTTGTCATGTTCGTTGCGATTTATATACATGGATTTAGGCATTTTGTTGGATAAGTCAGCTGACTTTGAGTATTAAAATAAAACAAAAGTTACTTGTCGATTAACTGTTGTTTTTTAATTACAATTTAATTTATCCAAAATTTATATAACTTGCCCGAAGTGTTGTAAAATATTGAAGTCAATAGTTTGGTTGTTAGATTTATATATATATATATATATATATATATATAATATGTTTTGGTTTTGCACGTTTTGATAACTTTTTGACTTTTCGATTTATTTTATTACATGCCTCAACACGTTTCACAATAAGACTTTATTTAAACATTTTAGTGTACTAAATTTTATCTTATAATTTAATCTAATAACTATTGAATGTTAAAATACGAGTGTAGGTAACAATATTTGTATGATAATTTTTATATCAAATCAAATCTGGGGTTTTTTAGAAATAACTTCTAAATTGTATATTTTTAAAAAGCAAGGGCAATACTAGTCCTGACAGCACATTCATGTTTTTAAAACTGCTACTATTGGGATAACTTTAATGAACTGATACGTTAATGGCAAGCATATGCTGTTGAACACAATAATTTTGTTTTAAGCGTTTTACAAATGTTATATATATATATATATATATATATATATATATTGGAATAATGATATGTTATACATATTAATGGTTTATATTTTTAAAGCGGCACTGAATGGAGAATGTTTTAATTCATCGGAGTTGTTAAGTTTTCAGTACAAAGTTTTAGTAGTTGAGCCAAACTATTGAATAAAACATTAACTGAACAGGGTAATTATATTATTATGATTATCATTATTATCTAGTGTAACTGATATGCATGTTGTTATGTAGTGTACACATCTATGCGCATTATGTGTTTGTGTGTGTATAAACAATTAGTAAACTTGGAATCGTCGTTTAATTTATGTAAACAAACATAAAGCGATGAATTGGGTTAGATTGTTCAGTTGCACATCGAATGAAAATGAATTGACGAGACGTCACTGTGCAGTTCTATCGATTCCTCAAACTGTTCACTCCTAGTTTGCAACCAGTGTTCCGTTTGTGTGTATGTGTGTGTTTGCAATCAAGGCTATATTGCATTCCCAAACAATCAATATGTATGTGAGCGTCCGATAATTAGTGTGTTGGTATGTTGCACGCCCACCATATTTGGTCATTTAAGGTCAGCGGGCAAAACAGCGATACTCTGAAAAGATATTGTTACATGGTGATGACATACTGCACATACCACTGTTAGTTCAGGTTTTTGTCTGTCATCGGTGCTGGTGTGTTGTTCGTGTCGTAGGAGATACGTGTCTTTACACGTGTTTGATATTCGATCTTTGGTGTGAATGTCGGCTTAGATCAATCGACTCTATTTTATTTGTGATCAACTTCCGTTTTAGAATTGGCATCCAGTTTTTCTTTTTTCTTGATAAATTAAATAATAATACACATTCGTATAGTATATGAAACGATTATATCCTAATGGTTTCATTAGCGTAACATACGTAGGAGAATAACAAAGTTTAGTCGCAAGATTGCTTGATCTTGTGTCAGCGTGATGTCCCTTGTCCCAAAGGCTGTATACGGTGCACGTACACTTTGTGTGGTAACTTTTAATTACTCTGAACGTATGTTTCCACTTATCCACCCAGGCAGAAGTCCAGTTATATCGCTGTACACTCGGTCTCTGATTCGTGTTAGTCTGATTTCAGGCTTGGTACAACATGTTGATAGACGGAAACAGGATAAACACCATAATTAGAAAGTTGCGAAATTTTATGACGACTACTTCATTATTAGCTTATTCTTGTTTGAATGTTGTTGGGATGCGAACCATTTCCCAGTAAGTGGACATTTAGTAAATGTGTTATTTTTGACATTTATTGACCATGTATCTCTAACATAATAGGAGAAAGACGATTAAAATGGATTGGCCACGTTTTACATAGATTGCCCACTCATCCAGCCAGAATAGCTATGGAACTCCATCCATTAGCCGGATGAAAAAGAAGACTGGGTGGCCAACGGAAAATTTGGACGGACATTGTAACACGCCTCCTCGTCCAAACGAATTACTTAATTGGACGTCCGAATGCTTACCGTTTGCAGCTAATAGAGATTAATGGAGGGATTTAATTCGGGATGTAATTAACATTTAAAGTTACCATACATCGCAAGTGTCTTTTATTAAGTGCACATTGTAAAAGTTAATGTTTTTTCAGACTTGATTATTTGGCATTACTCGGGGGAGATGTTTATCCCCGATGATGATGATGATTGTTGATATTGCTGTTGTATGTATTATATGTTTCAAATCACTCCCCCTGCAAAAAAAATCAGGTTGATAATTCTGCTCTAACGGGTGAATCGGAACCACAATCTCGCACCTCTGAATATACAAATGAGAATCCGCTGGAAACGAAAAATTTGGCCTTTTTTTCAACAAATGCTGTTGACGGTAAGTTGAGTTGTCTCCCCCTATTACCCAATAGCTGCATGTAGTATAAACATGTTTTACTTTTATTTTTATGTTTGCTACTTTGAATGTTTTACGAGAAACATGCCTTTCAGCACTGGACATTTTAGCGAAGCCGAACGTGGGCCGGTGGTGGATTCGAACCCATGCCCACCGAGGTCCGAATTCGAGCGCTGTACCGCTGGACCACCCCAATACCGGCACGAAACTTTTTAGGTACTCTGACTATATCTTTACACCTATCCGCTAAAAACAAAAACTTAGTTTTGCCGCTGTGACAGTTGGGAAATTGAGCATTACTCAAATCGTCAGAACTACTAGCAGTTAATAAATAATTTCTGGCAAAATTAAACCAAATGAAAATAGAGGAAGACGTAAACTGTAAGATGAATTCATTCTGTATATATATTACAAAAAGTGGGGGTACAGATGACATTTAAGTTAGTACAACTCACAAGCATTACGATCAAGCTAAGTTCAATGTAGTAACGAACTGTTTTTATGCACACAAAGTAGGTTTCAATGTGAACAGATTCGAAGATTTTCAACATATTCGAAGCTTGAGAAGTAATTAACACTTTAAAGCGATTTTCGAAATCTATTTGATGTTGGGTTTGCAGTAAATGAAGTGTATGAGTGTTCACTTCAATTTGACCTATTATTGACCCTGTTTGGAATGTGTTCTTTAGACCGATTAGCTAACCGACGCATTGTCCGTCCAATATACTTGTCACTGCAACTGCAACTTAACTGACGAATGCAATATGTTGTTTTAATTGTTTTAATGTTGGGCAAAGGGAAACTTTAGTAGTATACAGCATGCTTAGTTGGATCGAAGGAAAGGTCCTTTTTATTATTGTCTTGAGTCACATTTTGAGGAGATTCATAATGTTATTTCATTTAAATGACCACTTTATATAAACCATTTTCTTTTCGTCGGCATTTGTACGCGGTTTTACGTCTTCTCATATATTTATTTGGTGTTAAAAGGGAACCCAATACTTTTAATTAACTGTTTGATTTGCAAATTGGGTATATTGAAGAATGGCCGTTAATTCAGTTTCTTCTACCACTTGTTATTATACTTTTGGTTTTACATTGTTGCTGCATTTCTATGTAGCTGCCAGAGGTATCTCGTGGTACAGACAATCGAAGTAAATTTCAATACACACACACACATACACATACACACAAGTTTCTCTAAAATATCCGATAATTGATTTTTCAAAATGATCCGACTTAGCAGGGCATATTATATCTTGAAAACATTTTAATTATTAAACGCTGTACAAACGGTCTATGTTTGGTTTTGGTCTTTTAGATTTAAGGTTGGTAATTCAAATCGTCCCAGTGAAAGGGTTCTCTCACTTACTAAACCGGTCGTAACGTAGCAGCATTTGAGGACACTGGGGGCAATTAGAATTGATCCCATTCACTATAAATAATAAATTTACAGGTACAAGGTCATCAACCCGTAGCTCAACGGTTTAAGATGCTGGCCTGACACCAGATAGGGCGTAGGTTCAAGTTCATGTGTATGTGTTAAACTTGAAAGATATGCGCTGCTGATGATTTCAAATAAGAATGAAACCGCTCTACAGTTCTCCTGGTTTCCTTAAAAACCTAGTGAATTTATTATTTAAGTGCATTTGACAATTCCAAAAACAAATCGGAAATGACAATATCTTGGAAAGCGACACTGTCCGTAAAGATTGACGAGGTCGCCTGATTATTAGTTACCGATGACACTTTATCATCATTGAGGATTAACATCGCCACCGGTTATTATCTCTCTGAGCAGTCCAAATTACCAACAGTTTGTAAAATATTAACTTTTACAACGTGCACTTAATGAACGACACTTGTCTATTAACTGAGAATGGACGAGGGTGGAATTAGCATCATTTATGCTAAATTCGTGTGCTATAATGTCTGCTTTAGTCCAAAGGCTATATATGGTGTGTGCCAAGGTGGTATAGCGGTACAGCGCTCGACTTGGACCTGGTGGTTCGAATCCCATCATCGGCCCACGTTCGACTTCGCCGAAATGTCCTCTGCTGAAAGATGCGTTACCCGTTGAAACATTGAAAGTAGTGAAAATAAATAATAAATACTTTCTAATACCTTTCAAGTACAATAGGTATATGCTTGTACCCATCCACAAGCCAGTTATACTGCTGTGCACTTGATCCCTGATCCATGTTAATCCAGGCATCGCTTAATGCCTCAAAATTATCAGCATGCCCATGAAAATGAAAGGATACGATAAAATACCATTTTTTGACTGCCTATCATGTCATACACCTACTTTTTTGAAAAGTGACAGATTTCCTCTAACTCCACCCTTTTGCAAACAATTTTTCTGGGTGGACTTGATTTTTCCAGCTACTTTCAACCAATCCGTTTATTTGACCTCCAATATCAATCGATCGAACAGGGTGTGTCTGTGTTCGTCAATCAATACATTTTCCACAATGTGATTGGTGAGCGTGGCACAAACACACACACGTATTGTTCCAATTGGTTCTACATTTTTGGCGAGATATTCTTTTGGGAATTCGTGTTTGATATTTTGCATTGGGGGCTTAACTTGATCTTCTAGCTGTGTGTGTGTGTTTTTCGAAAAATAGTAATTAGGTAATTTTTTTGTACGTGACCTTTGAAGGTTGGAAAAAATATTTTTTATTGATCGAAATAGGATGCGAGCGGACAGTTGATTGGATTAGAGTAGGGAAGAAGCGACATCGAATTACTCCGCCGCATCCTTCATCCACACTAGTTGTTATTGCCCAGAGTTGTTTAACTTTTACAATGACACTCGAAATATGCTGACTTCGAATGTTAATTTCATCCCCCCAAAAGATACACACTCAATCGAACAATTTATTTGGACTGGAGGGACGGGATGCCAATGATACTAAGTAATGCTTATAAAGTTTTGATTTCTAGTGATGACGATATTTCATCTTGTTCCTACTTTACGTGGTGCTAATGATAGCAGGGACCGAGTGCACAGCGATGTAATTGGGCTAACCACTTTGGTGGGTGGTGCAAGCATACATCCAGGGTACTTAAAAGGTATGTTAAAGTATGGACAAAGCATATGTAGCCCCTGAGTTAAGAAAGATGATAACCCCGACATAATTCAGACAACAGTGATGTCGCCACGAGGTTGTTATTTTTCTGTGTATGTTATGCTTATCAAACCGACAACAATGGATGAATGACTGGGGGGGTCTTAGCATGAATAAAAACGACTGAGTTAACGCGCGATACAGTTTCCGTCCAAATTGCTGGTTGAGACCACTCGGTCTAGTTTTACTGTAAGGAACGAACGCAAACGGTTTTGACAACTGCATAAGCACTCTGAGTATATGTTTGCATCCAATGGGCTAGTGTGAAATTTTAGATACAACGTTGAACAGTTAGTTTATAATCCGTATTAATGTGCACCAAGGATGCCTCAATAATTGAATGGCTTATTAATGGATTTTTATACGTCGATTATTAGAATTGTCAGATTGATTCATTTTCATTTCATTGTGGTTGGTGATGTGATCATATCTTCATTATTTCCCATGTTTATACGGCATATAAAACAATCGACTTCGATGGCATGATAACCGTAACAAACGTAGAATAACAACGAAGTTTCTCAGCATTCTTGTGATGTCTCCACTGTTCGCAAAGATAGATGAGGCCATCTGATTTTAGCCCAACGGTTACCATAAGAAACCTTATAAGTATCCTTGGTGTATGCTTGCACCCATTCATTGTTGCGGAATCCAAGTTATACTCTCTCTCTCGGTCCCTGCTATTATTAGTCTAGATACCGATAAGCATTTAGTCCACGTGGAGGACGAAGAGTTAGGAATATCACAATCATTGAAATGTAAGACTTAATACGTATTACTTGGTTTCATTCAAACAAGGAGCACTGTACAGCTGTTTTACATCCTCGTTTGGAATCGTCAGTAGCGCAAGTCTCACACACCAACTTGAATCCACGCCCTATCTGGTGTTAGACTAGTGCTTGAACCACCGACCTACGATGGTTGATACTGATCCTGTAAAATTGACTATTTATTAACATAATATAAGTTGGTAGCTCTGCCACCTCTCCATTCATTCCAAAGTTTGAACAGATTTTCGAATTCCTATACGAACAGGTGATCGGATGCGATTTGAACTACCTAGGGGATAAATGAAGCTTCTTGGCTAGAAGACCGCTTCCTTGCGACGACGCCAGTGTTTACAGGAATTGACGAGGCGCTCTTTTTTAGTGTTGACGCCGGTTGGCGAATCCATAAGCCTAACCGGCTACATATGGCAAATAGATACCTTGAAATATCTTTTAAGCATCTTGGATGTATGTTAGCATCCATTCCTTGAACGGGAATCCAGTAAAAGCCCCGTTATATTGCTATGCACTCGGTTCCTGCTGTTTGCAATTGAAATTCTTAAGGAAGTAGTTATTGGAAATTGAAATTATAAAAGTACTATTTAAATTCCAGCAATTAGTGTTACATTGTTGTTGTTGTTGATAAAACAAATATTCAGTCGATTGAAAGCAATTCATTCCAACAATCAATTGCGCACTTTCAATGATTAACAGGAAAACTTATTTATTGAAAGAAAAAAAATACGATTACGATCATTGATTTGCCGACTGGTTATATGTCATCATCATCATCATTATTATGAAATGGTCACGATCAATAAATTTTATTGTTGATATTTCTATTCATTTTGGTTGGTGACGTAATCGCCTCTCCATTGTTTGTGTGGCATATCAAACAATCGATTCTGATGGCCTGATAAGCATAACAAACGAAGAAGCATAACGAAATTTCTTGGCTCGTGGACAGTGCCACTGTTCGCAAAGATTGATGAGGTCGCCTGCTTTGTTATCCTTGGTATACATTACGAAATCTTTTAACTGCCCTAGGCGCATGTGAGCACTCATCCGCTGAAGCGGAAGTCCAATTATACTGCTGTCCACTGATCTGGTTCCCTGATCTATATTAATTTGTTTCCAGGATTATCACTATTATTAAAAATTGGAACCGCATGGATCAACAAAATTATTTCGTACGATCGTGTGTATTGATAATTACAATTTTAACAATGGGGTTTTAAGGGATTATGTTTTTAGAAATGTTATATTAGTTTGTCAGAATCACTTGAAATAATAAATTTACTAGGCTTTCCAGTCAATCAGGAGCACTGTACAGCTGTTTCATCCTTATTTGGAATCATCAGCAGCGCATACCTTTCAAGTTTTACACACACATGAACTTGAACCCACGCCCTATCTGGTGTCAGGCCAGCGCCTTAAACCACTGAGCTACGGGTGGATGACCTTCGACCTGTAAATTTATTATTTATAGTGAATCTGATCAATTTTATCCGTATTTTCCCAAAACCCCTTCATCGAAATTATAATTTCGCTTCTTTACCGTAGTTTAATGAAATAATGTCCTCTTGGTGTATCATTAGCAATATTTTTGTACATCGGTGGGATTGCTAATATTCTGCACCCAAACTCTCCTTCTTCAACCAGCATTGGGGTCCAGCTACTGTGGAGTTTCCAGCATGTTAACCTATTTATATACATTGCACCGGTGGAATAACATGACATAAGTTGGTGACAGAGTCACCTCTATATTAATTCCACGTTTGAATAGCTTTTCGAATTCCTAGACGAAAAGGTTGCAAAGGATGCAAACTGAAGTTTCTTGGCTAAAAGACCGCTTCCTTGTGACAGGAATTGATGAGGCGATATTTTTTAAGGTTGACTCCGGTTGACCTATTTATATGCCTAACCAGCTACATATGGCAAATAGATACGTCGAGATACCTTTTAAGCATCGTCGGTGAGATCCCAGTTATACCGCTGTGCACTCGGTCCCTGCTGTTGACACCTAGTCCAGGATGGATGAGGAACAGTCAGGAATATCACAATTATTGGAATTTGAGACTTTATTGAGCATCACTTAAATCCTTAGGATTATTAGTATATTGACCCGATTATTACATTAAATTTTTAACATGTCCATTGATACAGGAACATGCCGCGGTGTTGTTGTAAGTACTGGCGATCGCACTGTCATGGGCCGTATTGCCAATTTGGCATCGGGATTGGAAATTGGTCAAACGCCCATCAATAAAGAAATCAATCATTTCATCCACATCATCACGAGTGTTGCCGTCTTTTTGGGCGTGTCCTTCTTCGTTATCGCCTTCATTTTGGGCTATCATTGGCTTGATGCCGTCATTTTCCTCATCGGCATCATCGTAGCCAACGTCCCCGAAGGATTGTTGGCCACTGTGACGGTAGGTGTCGTTTGTTTGTCTTTTGTGTAATCCATTCGTCCTATCTGGGATCTGCCAATGATGCCGAGGATTAGAGTAATGCTTATAAAGTGTCACAATTATGGTGATATTGTTGACTGTTCGACCTCCACGAAGTACATCCCGAACTAGACTAAAAATACCTGTTGACGGATCCGCAAGCCTAGCCGACTACATATGGTAGATGGATGCCTCGAGATAACTTTTAAGCATCTTGGGTGTAGGCTAGCATCCACTGACTAAGTGGGAGTCCAGTGGAAGCACAGTTATACCGTTGAGTACTCGGTCTCTGCCGATATTAGTTTATATGCCTGTGGGCACCTAGTCCAGGATGCACTACGTGGAAGAGGAACAGTCAGGAATATCACCATAATTGAAATTTGAGACTTCGTTAAGTATTACTCAAATTTTCAGGATTATTAGCATTCCTACTTGTTGTACATGCCATCATTGCGATGTGATGCCGCCTTTTCACAGTATGAGTGCATCGCCCACTGACCTTGAATGACCAACATTGCGTTACAGTGATCCGATATAGTGCGGCGTTACAGGCTGCAGCCTTGAATGCACACACACACACACAAACGGAACACTGGTTGTGAATTAGAAGTGACCAGTTTGAAGAATCGATAGAACTGCACAGCGAATAGTGACGTGTTGTCAATTAATTTTCATCCAGTGTACACCTGAACAGTTTGATCCACTATAAAGCGACAAATTTATATTTGTTTACATAAATCAAACGATGATTCCAAGATTACTGATTGTTTATACACACATGTATATAAAATGTACATAGATGTGCACATTATACTTATCGGTTACATTAGATAATAATATGATTATTCTATTCAGTTGACATTTTATTGATGTTCATGCATTGATGTTCATGATGTTCATCGATTCCCCTTAGAAAAGTGGCGATGTTTCTAGGCTGTTAGATGATGTTGGTGATGTTGGTCACTCCGTTTGGCGAAGATGATCTACCTCGACCCAACGGCTGGATCACTGATCCGTGTTCGTTTGAGTGCGGGAATATTGGCATTATTGCAAATGGCAACTCTATAAATAAACTAGTCAGATTCTCAGGATTCTTTGTTACTCGACTTCATGGCGGTCTTGACGGTCTACTATCTGAAAATAACCCTCACATGATCCATTTATTCAATGGGGTTAGTGACATAGGCACTTTCATTATTCCTATATTTATACAACAATAACAAAGTTGGTGGCAAAGCCACCTCTTTATTAGTTCCAAGTTGTCATAGCATCACGAATAATTCCTCGCCATTGTTCACGGTTTTCGGAGACGAGCACAGATGTGTCAGTCCAGCGACTTTGCCACTCTTTCCAAGATAATATTTGTACAGCATATTAAAACGATCGATTTTAATAGTTTGATAAGCGTAACAAATGTAGAAGAATAACATAGTTTCTTGGCTAGTAGAAGGCATCTTTGTGACGGCGCCATTGTTTGCAAAGATTGACTAGGCCGTATGATCTTTTATCAGGGTTATTTCCCTTAGCCCAAGAGCTACATATGGTATACATATACCTTACTGTTCCTTTTAAGTATTCTGGGTGTATGCTTGTACCCACCTGCTAAAGCAGGAACAAAGTTTTACCGCTGTGGACTCGGTCGCTGCTGTTACTAGTCTAGGATGCCCTATATAGTGGACGAACAGTCAGAAATATCGCCATTATTGGAAATTGAGACTTTGTAAGTATCATTCAGCATCTTTAGCAGCACTGGTATCCCGTCCGAACATTGAAAACAGTAAAAATAAAAATATGTTTATTGCCAATTGCAGGTCTGTTTGACCCTTACGGCCAAACGCATGGCAAGCAAGAATTGTCTGGTAAAGAATTTGGAAGCTGTCGAAACACTCGGATCGACCAGCACGATTTGTTCGGACAAAACGGGAACGTTAACTCAAAACCGCATGACTGTGGCACACATGTGGTTCGATAACAAAATTTACGAAGCCGACACCACCGATGATCAGTCGAGTAAGTTGTGGACAACTATTTGCATGTGCGTGTGTGTGTGAAAACGTTTCATTTATTGTCAATTGCAACAATCTGCGACAATTTGTCATCATTGTTGGGGAATAAACATTCCCCACCGGTTATTATCGCCCCGGGTAGTCCAAATTGCCAAAAGTCTGCAAAAATGCCAACTTTTCCAATGTGCACTGAATTAACGATACTTGAGTTATGCTCACTGTCAATGTTAATTACATTTATTACAGTTCATCTTGTTCATTTTCAAATTACCATGTCATCATAACTGACCCATTTATGATCAAGTTGTTCAATTATAATTGCAACAAGCATAATTCTGTTTCCATTTTGAATTTCACTTTATCGCTGGTGTACAATCATTCCATGTCATTCTGTTTCGGGTTATCACGGACGTAATTACTATCGTGTCTATTTGAAAAACAATTATGTGTGCGTGTATGTGTGTGAAACACATGACGTGGTGGTGATCAAGTTTAATACAAGGGTCAAAATTCAATTATTATCATTATTATTATTATTATTGATACGAATAGTGCAGTTTTAGCCAAAGAAAGAATGACGTATCATGTTGGTTGCAAGAACGAATAGTTTAATATAGCACTAATGAGTAGTGACTCCCCGGTCACGTATTGATGCAGCAAAGTGCCTTTCTTAATCAGACTTAAAATCGGCTGCGGTGCGGTCACCACGTCACCTACTACGTCATCAGTGTCGGGGTGGTCTAGCGGTTCAACACTCGATTTGGACCTGGGTGGAAATCGGGGTTCCAATCCCATCACCGGTCTACAAAATGCGGGCATACGTTTGACTTCGCTAACATGTCCACTGCTGAAAAATGCGCGTTTCCCCCATCAAAGCATTGAAAGTGGTAAAAATAAATAAATAGTCGAGAATTATACTTATTTGAGTGTATTATAATCGTGTCAGATTGAGTAATTATGCAATGGGATTTTGCTATTACAATAACACCAATAAAATGACATAAAATTGTTTATACATTTTAACAACAACGCAATTGATTTATGTCCTTTTTATTGCTATTTTCGTTTTTGTTGACAGTTGTTCGGGTAGAAAGTAGTGAACATTCACTTTTCTGTTTCTTCAGTTTGGAGGTGGGGGGGCCGATAAGCGTAAGGTGGTGTGGACACATTTTATACCCACTGGAACTGAATAGTAGTTACATTGAAACAATTCCTTTTTGTTTACTGCTTTTAGCCACAAACAGAAATCTTGAAAATTTATTGTTTTTCGGATATCTATTATTATTATTGGCTGGTTGGTCACTTGTTCAGCTCTTTATTATTTCTACATTTGTACAGTCAATGGCTACATGGTGAACTTAATGTTGATTTTGAGATATTTATGTCATCCAATAATCAGGAAAATACAGGAATCAAATTAGTGTTTATTGAAGTGGCAAATATATTGGTCGAACAATGCGTCGCTTAATTAATCCATTGCGGTTGGTGACGTGTAGTTACCTCTTCATTATTTCTACAGTTAGACGGCTTATCAAACGATCGACTTCGATGGCTTAATAAGCGTAACAAACGTAGAAGAATAGCAAAGTTTCTTGGATGGTAGACAGCATCCTTGTGACGGCGCCACTGTTCGCAAAGATTGACGAGGCTGCCTGATATTTTGTAGGGGTTATCTCCCTTAGCCCAATGGCTACATATGGTATACGTATACCGTAAGATACCTTCTCGGTGTATGCTTGCACCCACTCACCTTAGTGGAAGCCCAGTTATACCGTTGTGCACGTTTTAAAGCGGTCAGGTTGCTACACTGGCGCTCAATCCTTTTTCCTTTATTCAGGCTTGATATTGGTTAGATCTTCTCTAGGCGGAGTTACTGTATTAACAAGCATATTTAGTAATTATCCTAATGAAAGCATATTATTTCTTACAAGTCAAGCTGATGACTCATCAAGGCTGCTATAGAGATGATGTAGCATTAATCAACTTGCAAAAATTTGATAAAATTAAATTTCAAACATGTATTAAAAATTAATTACTTGTACAATGCCACCTGGGGATAATTTTAATTAATAAGTTTGGAAAATATGTTAATATTGTGTTTTTAATAAATACCATTTTCTTTTTTATATTTTGCCATTTTAAATGTCATGGCAAGAAACATCTTTAGCAGCGGACATTTTAGCAAAGCCAAACGTAGACGTGCATTTAGTCCCGGTGGTGGTGAATCGAACCTATGCCCATCCGCTAGATTACCTCGGCATATTAAAGTCGATCGTTGTTGTTTGGATGTTGCTAAGACCAATAGCTTAGTCATGTAAGTGCCGCTGGCACATTGAGGGAATTTTTTATTAAATTTAATAATGGAGAAATATTTCTCAGTGTAATTTTGTTATCTATTTCAAACAGTATGGAACAAGGCAAGATTGTTCTACATGATTATACATGTGGCCTAACAACAAAAAAACTTCGTTAATATTTTACGTTTGTTACACTTATCAAGTCATAGAAGTCGATCGTTTGATAAGCCGTACAACTATAGACATGATGAAGAGGTGACGACGTTATTAACCACAATGAATGAACCAAAAATTGAGCAGTTGATGTTTATGAACCTGGTCGGGAAGTGTTGTGCGAGAAAACTGAACTTAGATAGATTTAAAACTGCATTTTTAGTCATACATATATTGGAACAAGACTACCTCAATCAATGTGATATTCCTGACGTTCCTCGTCCGCATTCTGGATATGGTGTCCACAGGCATCTAGATTAATAACAACATAAACCGAAAGCACAGTAGTATAACTGAGCTTTCACTTGCTAGTATACATCCAATATGTTCAAAAGGCATCCATTTACATTAAGTAGCCGGTTAGGCCTTTGGATTCACCAACCATCGTCGACCTTAAAGAAGATCGCCTCGTCAATTTCTGTGAACACTGACATTTTTGCAACGAAGAGGTTTGCTAGCCAGGAAACTTCATTTATCTCCCTCCCCAAGTTCAATTTGCATCCAATAACCTTTTTGTATAGGAATTCGAGAATCTGTTCAAACTTTGGAATGAATGTGTGTGTGTGTGTATGTGTAACATCAGGGATGGAGTGAAAATCTTAAACAACTGGATCTTGATATATCCTGTTGGGAACTGATTGTTGTGTTGTGTGTAAATTGACCGAACAATCGTTTTACTTCTTTTTCTCGACAGTCGGCAGTTACGACAGGAATTTGTCAACGTGGATGGCTCTGGCGCGTGTTGGTATGCTGTGCAATCGCGCCGAGTTTAAGGCGGGCGAAGAAACCAAGCCCGTTCTCAAACGCGAATGCAATGGCGACGCATCCGAATCGGCTTTGCTCAAATGCGTCGAGTTGTCTGTTGGCGGCGTGACTGAATATCGCCGCAAGAATCCGAAAGTTGCCGAAATTCCGTTCAATTCGACGAACAAGTATCAGGTAGGTTTTATTATTATTATTATTATTATTATTATCATTATTATAACATTAATATGAATATTAAGGATAAAAATAATAATAATGATAGTAATAATAATTATTATTATTACAATAATAGTAATAATAATAATAATAATAATAATATTATTATTAATATTAATAATAACGATAATAATAATAATAATAGGAATAATAATAATAATATTAATATGAATAATAATAATAATAGTAATAATAATAGGAATAATAATAGTAATATTAATATTAATATTAATAATAACGATAATAATAATAATAATAATAATAATAATAATAATAATAAATAATGATAATAATAATAATAATAGGAATAATAATAATAATATTAATATGAATAATAATAATAATGGTAATAATAATAGGAATAACAATAATATTAATGTTAATATTAATAATAACAATAATAATAATAATAATTATTATTATTATACTGATAGTTGTGTCAAATGCTGCTGACATTTGTATAATGTAACAAAATATAAAAAAATAATTCAATGGTCTTATCGATGTAATAAGACATAAATCTAACGAAAATACGTTGTGTTACCCGAACGTACTGATCAGTATTCAAACATCCTTTACAATGGCAAATACGTAGCGTACTCGAAGAATCTAAACTGTAGTTGCTACGACAGCCAACATGCACTGGTTGTTATTCTTGTGACTATCATCCAACTACGAAATATGTTTTGCGGCACTTTTCTACGATTTATACATGCGTAATCTAATTATGACAAAAAGTACAATTTTAATTTAAAATGTTACAATCCATTAATTAAAACTCGCATTAACCTTATGATTATACTGTTTTTGAAAAACAAATCAACCTCAACAAAACATCCAACCTTTAATTAAAAAACCGATTTGTTTGAAGTTCTTCGTGTTGTGTTTAGATTTAAAATGACCATGACACAGATCATTTCGTATAATAATCGTAAACATTAGCAACTGTTACAGTGTTTTTGGTAACCTAATGTGATTGTTTTAACTGAAAGGAAAAAGATTCAATCTCCATTCACACAGCGTGACGAAAGGCTATATAGGATGTGATAAAAACAACACACGACAATTATTTGTTCATTCACTTTGGTTGCTAACGTGATCATAAATTTACACATTTATACGCCATATGAAACGATCGAATTCGATAGCTTGATAAGTGTAACAAACGTAGAAAAGGAATAAAGTTTCATGGCGCCATTGTCCTCAAAGAGTCACAAAGCCACTTGATTTTTTGCACAGTTATCTCTTTTAGTCTAGGGGCTACATATGGGAAAATGCATGCCCCAAGATACCTTTTAAGTATTTTTTGATGTATGCCTGCACCCATCCACCACGCGGAAGACCAGCTATACCGCTTTGCACTCAGTCTCTGTCGCCTATGAGTATCATGTCAATGAAGAACAGTCATCAATATCACCATCATTGGAATTTGAGCTTTATGAGCATTACTGAAATCGTCAAGTTTGTTGAAATCTTGAAGAGTTAAGCGTCACGTTGACTCATATTGAAGAATCGTCTCTTGGGGGGTTAGAATTGTTGATGCTCCTAACTGCATCGT
This sequence comes from Cardicola forsteri, assembly GCA_025895645.1. Lineage (NCBI taxonomy): Eukaryota > Metazoa > Platyhelminthes > Trematoda > Strigeidida > Aporocotylidae > Cardicola > Cardicola forsteri. The sequence continues at coordinate 30,648 of JAKXYG010001408.1, forward strand.
GCTACATTTGACTCAGTCCGATGTTATACATTATTTATTTGTATATTAAATCCACACTAGCATTCATTATTTGTATTAGAAATGCATGTTTGCGTCACTTTGTCTTTTACCCCACTCCACCTATTTCAAACGTAACATTTTAAAATAATTTTACTTGCAGCTATCGATTCACGAAACGGACGATGGCGATTCGCGCTATCTGTTGGTCATGAAGGGCGCTCCCGAACGCATTCTCGATCGGTGCACGAAGATTTTGCTCAACGGCAAAGACGAAATAATGGATGAAAATATGCGCAATCAATTCAACACGTCGTATCTCGAGTTGGGAGGCATGGGCGAGCGTGTTTTGGGCTTTTGTGACGCTCGGCTGCCGGAAGATCCGTTCAAGCGGTGAGTGACTTGTTGTCTGGTCGACACCCCTCCAACATTGTCGGATACGAATTGAATTTGGACGGGGAGGGGCGATAAATGCAAACCGCTTTCTTGTGACGACGCCAGTGTTTACAGGAACTGACGAGGCGATCTTTTTCAGGGGGAATTGGGGGGGGGTTGACGGATTGTAAATGGATGCCTTGAGATGTCCTTTAAGCATCATTCACTGAGCTGGAGTCCAGTGAAAGCTCAGTTACATTGCTGTACAGTCGGTCTCTGCTCTCATGGCTATAGGCACCTAGTCCATCATGTGCTATGTGGAGGAAACACAGTCAGGAATATCACCATTATTGGACACTGAGACTTTATAGGCAAGATCATTAACATCACAATTCTTGGCGAGAATTCCACATCTTCAGAAAGTAGACATTCTAGACAAGGGACATTTAATGGAAATTCGTGATGCTAACTGTTGTTGCTATTATAACCGCATAGGAACTTCGAATTTTAGATGCTAATGCTCTTGAGGAGTTGAGTAATGCTTATAAAGCCTTCATTTCCAATTATGGTGATATACCTGACGGATCCTTATCCATGTGGTGCGTCCTGGAATCGCTTTCCATAGGCATCTAGGTTAATAACAGGAGGGACCGAGTGCACAGCGGCGTAACTGGGATTCCGCTACGGCGGGTGGGTGCAAACATACACCCAAGGCACTTAAAAGGCATCCTAAGGTACATGTATAACATATGTAACCGTTGGGCTAAGGGAGATAACCCTGACAAAAAATAGGAATAATAATAATGATAATAATAGTAGTAGTAGTAATAATAATAATATTAGCAATAATAATAATAATAATAATAATAATAGTAATAGTAACAATAATAATATTAGCAATAATAATAATAATAATAATAATAAGTAATAATAGTAATAATAATATTAATAATAACAATAATAATAATAACAATAATAATAATAACAATAATAATAATAACAATAATAATAATAACAATAATAATAATAACAATAATAATAATAACAATAATAATAATAACAATAATAATAATAATAATAATAATAATAATAATAATAATAATAATAATAATAATAATAATAATAATAATAATAATAATAATAATAATAATAATAATAATAATAATAATAATAATAATAATAATAATAATAATAATAACAATAACAATAATAATAATATTAATAATAATAATAATAATGACAATAATAATATTAATAACAATAATAATAATAACAATAATAATATGAACAATCGCTCTTTCAGTGGCTTCAAATTTGACGTTGACGATCCCAACTTTCCCATAACCAACCTGCGTTTTGTCGGCCTCATTTCTATGATCGATCCGCCTCGAGCTGCCGTCCCCGATGCCGTTGCCAAGTGTCGATCCGCTGGTATCAAGGTCATCATGGTGACAGGTGATCATCCAATCACAGCCAAGGCTATTGCCAAGGGAGTGGGAATTATTTCGGACGGATCGAAGACTGTCGAAGATATCGCGGCCGAACGCGGTATTCCTGTTCGTCAAGTACGAGATAGACATGTGTTTATAGTTAATTAATTTATTTATTTGGGATGCTAATGATCCACGAGGACTTGAGTAATGCTTATAAAGTCTCAATTTCCAACAATGGCGATATTCCTGGCTGTTCCTCCTTATTAATGTAGAAATAATGAAGAGGTGACTACGCGTCACTAACCGCAACGAATGAATAGTTGGATTCTGGCTGAATGTATAGGAAGCTTACGTAGAATAATTCAACATTGTTTATTTCGAAACCGTTTCGCGTTAAAGTGCGTAGGGCATTAAGATTGTGCCATTTGATCGAACATTGCATTTTCGGTTTTATTGATCGTGCGTGTCGAATTTACTTTACTTCTTCGACGGGAAACGCATCTTCTAGCAGTCGACATTTTAGTGAAAGCGAATGTGGGCGCGTCTACATTTGGTGGGACTCGAACCCATGCCTACTCTGGTCTGTTTGAGTCAGGCGGTGTACCGGCGGTACATTCGTCTCAATTGGTTGTTAATTTTTGCATATCTTTAAAGAAACATATCTCGATTTTGTATAACCTGGTACTTACGTAGTGTCATTTTTTATTGGAAACAGTATTATTATAGCAGAGAGCTCGAATTTGGACTTCAGTGGGCATGGGGGTTCGAATCCCTTCATCGGTCCACGAAATGCGGGCCACGTTCGGCTTCGCCAACATGTCCACTACTGAAAGGCATGTTTCCCGTGAAACATTCAAAGTAATAAACATTTAAAAAATACTTTAGTTATACATTTAGGGTTATAAAATAATATTTTCATTCCATATGCAATCAAAATTATTAAAAAAAAACATTTTAATAATTTGGGATTATGAAACCATATTAAAATTAATAATATTGATATAAATGGTTGGCTAAGGAAAACAAAAAAAAACAAGAATTAGAGGCAGAGCCCCATTTTTATTAGTTCCAAGTTTGCTTAGCATCCCGAATTCCTATACGAAGAGATTGTCGGTGTATGCTATCACCCATTCACCGACCGCGGGAATCCAGTGAAAGCCCAGTCATACCGCCGTGCACTTGTTCCCGTTTGTTATTAGCCTAGATGTTTATGTGCACCTAGTCCAGGATGCACCACGTGAAGGACGAACTATCAAGAATATTACAATAGTTGGATTTTGAAACTTTGAGTTCCAAACGAAACAGCATCAAAATAAAGTTCGGTGATAGTAATAGTCATACTACTACTACTACTACTACTACATGCTTAAAACGAAACTAAAAACAACAAGCAATTGAAATCACTTTAGTGGAATGCCAAAAATCAAATGTTTACATATTTTTAATATGTTGGTGTATGTGTGTGACACTACTCGAAACACGTCAAAGTCACAAGGTGAATATACCGCGTCTATATCATACTCACCTGACTCGGCTTACATACATGGACGCACAGATACACACATACATATACAGGGTAGATACTTAGCCAGTTGCACAATCAATACACACGTGTTGAAAAGAAGAATTAGCGAATTTCGGGGCTTACGTGCAGCTACATTTTTATATATATACACACACATATGATGGCGCCGTCATGAATGAAATCATTTATTGTGGTTGGCGTGATGTGGTGTGTGAACTTTTCCATTTTTGTTCTATTACGACTGACCTTGATGGCTTGACAAAGTTTTGCTGGCTGGAAGACGGTTTCCTCGTGCTACTGTTTGGAAAGATTGACTTCAAGATACCTCTTAAGTAGTGTTGTCTGGTCGTATACTTGCATTCATTTTCCATAATGGAAGACCGTGTATATCGCCCTGCTGTGTTAGTATAGATGATTTGGCTAATCTAGTTCACGATAAGCCAGATGGAAATTGAGATGTCGTAAGCAACACTCAAGTCGTCAGGATTGCACCGTCACAATAAAGACCATTAATTTCCCAATCCACAACAACAACAGTAGTTGGTGGCAAGACCACTTCTTAGTTAGTTCCAAGCTTGTGTAGCACCCCGAATTCCTATACGAAGAGGTTGTCGGACGCGAATTGAACTTGGAGGCATAAACGAAGTTTGTTGGCCAGAAGACCGCTTCCTTGTGACGACGCGAGTATTTACAGGCATTAACGAGGTGATTTTCGTTTGGGGGGGAGTGATGCCAGTTGACAGATCCGCACACCTATTCACTGAACGGGAATCCAGCAAAAGCCTAGTTATACCGCTGTGCACTAAGTGCCTGTTGTTATTAGTCTAGATACCTTTGGGAAATTTCATTAAATGACGAATGAAACATGCGACTCAACTGTAAACCAATGAATTGCCCTATTTCTATTCGTCCTTTGTAGGTTAATCCACGTGATGCTCATGCCTGTGTGATTCACGGTTCCGACTTGCGTGACATGACTCCGGCTCAGATCGACGAAATTTTGCTAAACCACAGCGAAATTGTATTCGCTCGCACAAGTCCGCAACAGAAGCTGATTATTGTCGAAGGTTGTCAACGCCAAGGCGCCATTGTGGCTGTAACAGGAGACGGTGTCAACGACAGTCCTGCATTGAAACAGGCCGACATTGGTGAGTCGTTTTGTAGTGCAGCGTTGTGGATGTGTTGGATGCATTTCATTGTGGTTGTTGGTTTCTATATTGTGTACGGCATATTCAATAACGATCGATTTTGATGGCTTGATAAGCGTGCAACAAACATAGAGGAATAACACCGTTTCTTGGCTTGTTGACGGCTTCTCTGTGACGGCACTCCTGTTCGCCTGATTTTTTGTCATGGTTATCTCCCTGGCCCGAGGGCTACACATGGTATACATATACCTTTAGATAGCTTTCAAGTACCCTGGGTGTATGCTTGCTCTCATTCGTCAAAGCGGACGTCCAGTTATACCGCTGTGCGTTTGGTCCTTCCTGTTATTAATCTGGGCACCTCGTCCAGAATGCACCGCGTCGATGAAGCACAGTTAGGAATGTCACCATCATTGGAAATTGAGACTTGATAAGCATTACTGTTGTTGTTGTTGTTGTTGTTGTTGATCCTCTATTTTTCCACTGCCATTGCCCTCGGCTCTTTTAACATTGGGGGCGGGGCGGCTGGAAAGCCCTAATTTTATGATACGTTAAAAGCCATTATGATGATATTTCCTTGTACGTTTTGAACGTCATTTTTCAGTTATCTTTTTAAAATGGGTATTTCAGCCTTATATTTGTTTGCTTGCTAATTATTACTACTTTGAATGTTTGGAAGGGAAACGCGCATATTTCAGCAGTGGGGACATTTTAGCGAATCCGAATGTGGACCGATAGTGGGATTCGAACCCATTTCCAACAAGTCCAAATCAAGCGCTGCACCGCAAGGCCACCCGGGCATATATATATATATATATATACGTGTGTTTCTTCTGTCTCATTTGACACGGTGTTGGGAGTGATCTTGAAAGCGTTAGTGAACTCAAGGTTTCGACCATTCCCAGATATTTGTAAGTCTCATTTATTGGCCATGTATCTCTAGCACAATAAAAGAAAGACGATTAAAATGGATTGGCCATGTTTTACGTAGATCGCCCACTCATCCAGCCAGAATAGCTATGGAACCCCATCCATTACCTGGATGAAAAAGAAGGCCAGGCGTCCAACGAAAAATTTGGACGAACATTGTAGCGTGTGAACTCAGTCCTTTTATTTATGCTAAGCCCCCTTGTCCAAATGGATTATTTAAATGGGCGTCCGTTTGTTTACCCTATGCAGTCAACAGAGATTATTGGAGGGGTTTAAATCGGAATGTAATTAACATTTAATGTCAGCACATCTCAAGTGTCGTTCTTCAAGTACACACTACAAAAGTGACGTTTTTGCAGACGTTTTGATTTTTTGGACTATTCTGGGTGATAATAACCGCTGGGAGATGTTTATCCCCGATGATGATGATGGTATTTGGATAGGTTATTATTATTATTATTATTATTGTTAGAAGCTTTAACACATCACTAGAACTACATTCGCTATATAGCTACCACGTAATTCATAATTAATGCCATTAACACAAAAATCAATGCAACGTAAAAGTACAAAGTATCATGTAGACAAAATTACTGTGTTTGCTCAACTGCTATTGTTGAATTAAGGCAAAACAACTAGTGACAGGCATGTTTGCTATACACAGTGGCGATAGCTTTTGCATTGAATGATAGAAGTAGTGTGGCGGTGACATATTGGATGGCAGGATGGTTGAATGTTGTCATGCCATTATAATTACATTTCCTTGTACGCCAAAAGAGTTCTATCCTAGTAACATGTTTCAAAATTGCATTAGGTACAAATGATTTGATTTTAATTTTATCAAAACAAATTTTTATTACGTATTACATCAAAAAGAATAGTCTTGTACACATATTTTAATGAAATTATATATACATACATACATACATATATATATATATATATATATATATAAATGAACAAAAAGATGATAGAAAAAAATATGTCAGGTGTATAGTCATGGCAATTTAGTGAAATGCAGTCAAATGAGGAAAGGATGCCGCAAAGAATAAGTAAAAGTATGGTGCGTTTTGAAAACATCCAAAATGAATCTTCAATCTTTTATAGGATGGAATTTTGACGCCAAAAATGTAGCGTACATGGAACAATCTCGTCTCACCCGATGCCAATGGACTAGGTGTCCACAGGCACAGAAACCGAATGCACAAAGCTATAACTGGTCTTCCACTTTGACCAATGGGTACAAGCATAGATCCAGGGTAGTTAAAAGGTTTTTAAAAGTACATATATACCATATGTAAGGGATGCTAATGATCCTGAGGATTTGAGTAATGCTTGTAAAGTTTTAATTTCCAATGATGGTGATATTCCTGACTGTTTGTCCTCCACGTGGTGCATCCTGGACTAGGTGCCTATAGGCATCTAGACTAATAACAGCAGGGTCCGAGTGCACAGCGGTATAACTGGGCTTCCGCTACGGCGGGTGGGTGCGAACATACACTCAGGATACTTAAAAGGTATTTAAAGGTATACGTATATCATATGTAGCCCTTGGGCTATGGGAAATAACCCTGACAAAAAATCAAACATCCTCGTCAATTTTTGCGAACAGTGGCGACGTCACAAGGATGCCGTCTACCAGCCAAGAAACTTTGTTATTCTACGTTTGTGTTACGCTTATCAAGCCATCGAAATCGATCGTTTGCTATGTCGTGTAAATACGGGAAATAATGAAGAGGTGACCACGTCACCAACCAAAATGAAAAATATGTAAGGAAAATAATCCTGACAAAATTCAGACAGCCTCGTCAATCCTTGCGAACAGTATCATCGTCTGCCAGCTAAGAAACGTTATTCTTCTACGTTTGTTAAGCCTACATCAAGTCGTTGTTTAATTAAATTATATTATATATTATACAAAACAGCAACAACAACAACAAAGTTTCGTTGGCATTGAAGATTACGCAAGTCGACGATTGAGCTTTCTTTCGGCTTTTACTCAACCTTGTCATTTGTGTACCTCTGTCATCCAGATACGTGCCATCATTTCTTTGCCGTTGGTTGCCAGAATGGCGTCCTCTTGATTGTTTCCGTAGCAGTATAATTTTTTACACTAGGCCAGGTTGCTAACCTTGCGCACTCAAACCCTCTTCCTTTATCCAGGCTTGGGACTGGCTAGATTGAAGCATTTCTGGTCCATATAAATATGGAAATAATGAAATGAATTCCTCAGGTTGATCAGCATTCAATTGCGAATATTGGAAATGTAATTGTCTGTTAGTTGGAGTTCAGTCTGCCCACTATTCTGTTGTTGTTTTTAGGCTTCACTGATGATTTCGAAAAATAATCATTCATTTGTCTCAATTTAAATGTTTTGAAAAATATATATTAGTTTTTTTTTCACAAGAAAAACCTCATCAATTTCACTTCATTTGTGCGCATATAATCCGATTTTGAATGTTTTCTATGCCGTCATTTTTGTCATGTTGTGCGTGGGCGTTGTGTGTGTGTATGTGAATTGGCGTGTTTTCACCAAATGGTGTGGGCGTAAGAATTCGAAAACAGGCGTCTTTGTAAGTGGTTTCGCGGGGGGGGTATGTGAGGTAGCAGCTCTACCCGATATTTTTGAGAAAAATTAATATTTCTAAATGGGGATTTGAGTAGTGCTTATAAAGTCTGATATTCCAGACAGTTCCTCCTCCACGTGGTGCATCCTCTATTAGGTGCCTACAGGTAGCGGCATAACTGGGCTTTCTCTCGACTCCTGCTCAGTGACTGGGTGCTATTATACATCTATGTTGTTTAAAAGGTATCTCCAGGTATCCATTTATCATATGTTGTGGTCTCGCCAATCTTTGCAAACAGTGGCGCCGTTCTAAGGATGCCATTCACCAGCCAAGAAACTTCCTTATACTGATACGTTTGTTACGCTTATCATGGGTGTAAACACACACACCCAATAATAATTACATTCCATTGTATAGTATTTTTTGTAAACTAAACAATTGTACCTTTTCTGGTACAAATTTGTACTAAAATTTCCATTTGAATCATTCATTTACAGGTGTTGCCATGGGCATAGCAGGCAGTGACGTGAGCAAACAAGCAGCAGACATGATTCTTCTCGACGACAACTTTGCATCGATCGTGACGGGAGTTGAAGAGGGTCGCATCATTTTCGACAATTTGAAAAAGTCCATCGCCTATACGTTGACTTCCAACATTCCCGAAATTACGCCATTTATGATTCATATTTTGGCCAACGTTCCACTACCACTTGGCACGATTACAATTCTGTGCATCGATTTGGGAACCGATATGGTAAGAGGTCCTTGCACCCGATCATTCTGTTTTGGCATCCAACTAGTTTTGCGTTTGATGGGAAAGGGGTGACGTTGGGTCTCGTAGTTTGGCAGTCGGTGGTGGGATTCGAACCCTGGGCCATTTATTCAGCGTTGTGTCATGGGCTTAGTCGAAGATAAATCGATATTTTTGGGGGGAAAGAAACCGTTTTACTTGATTTTGGCGACACTCGAATTGTCTGTCACCTCGACGTTCAACTGACGAAAATGGCGGTTGAAATGTGTGAGTTATGTTCGGTTGCTACTTAACTCCACTCGATGCAATGAAATACGTGGGTTCTTTAGTTGAAAAAGGAAGAACTATTATTATTGTTATTGTTGTTGCGACCAGTATTCACTGTTGCCTCCATTCGTGTCATAATTTTCCGCCAGATTCCTGCCATCTCGTTGGCTTATGAGGAGGCCGAGGCCGACATAATGAAGCGAATGCCACGCAACCCGCTGCACGACAAACTCGTCAACGAGCGGCTCATCTCGATGGCTTACGGTCAAATTGGCATGATGCAGGCGGCCGGCGGTCTGTTCGTCTACTTCGTCATTATGGCCGAAAATGGCTTCTGGCCTTCGCGTCTGTTTGGCCTCCGATCGGAGTGGGATTCAAAGGCCATCAACGATTTGGCCGATTCGTACCATCAGGAATGGGTAAGTTGTGTGGCGAGCATCCCCTTGTAACGGCGCCACTGTTCAAGCGGATTTGTGTATTGATCAAAGATCAAAAGATCACCGATAGTGGTGACGAAGATAGGGCAACTATTGCACCACCAGTTTTGGAGAGTGTCCACGTCTGGTGGTTGACGAATTTATCTACTTAGGCTCCGTTATCGATAAGAAAGGATCCAGTTTTTAAGAGATTCAGCGTCCTATTCGCTTCTTTACTGCAGCCTTTGGAACAAAAGTAATAGTTCTATTAAAACCAAGATTCGAATATATAAGAGATTAGTGCGTTCCATTCTACTGTATACTTGCGAAACTTGAACTCTCATTCAAGTGGATATACAAAAGCAAAGCTGTTTAAGATCCATATGGTTTCGCTCGTTGTCTTCTATTGAACGCAGTCGTTTAATAACTAATAAAATAGTTTGACCATTCCCAGATATTTGTAAGTCATTTATTGGCCATGTATCTCTAGCACAATAGAAGAAAGATGTAGATCCATCCAGAATAGCTATGGAAGCTTATCCATAACCCGGATGAAAAACAAGGCCGAGTAATGAACGATTAATTTGGACAGACATTGTAACCGTTTGCAGCTACCAGAGGTCACTGGAGGGGTTTAACTTGGGATGCAATTAACATTTAAAGTCAGCATACTTCTCAAGTGTCGTTTATTAAGTACACATTGGAAAAGTTGGTGCTTTTGCAGACTTTTTCAAATTTTGACTACCCTGGGCGATGATAAGCGGTGGGGGATGTTTATCCCCCACAATAATGACGGTGATAACGTGCTTCATATATCGAATTGTGATGGCATTAAATATGACCAAACGCTTAAATGCATATTTCTCCTTTTGTAACAACTTTTATTGATGTCTATTTACGATAGTAACAATGGACCGAAGTAGTCTAGAAGTACAGCGGTACCAAATGTAGATCCAGGTTCGATTTCGCTAAGATATCCACTGCTCCAAGTTGCATTTAAGGTAGCAAAATATAAAGTAAATTTCCGTGCAGCGCTCAACTCGAACCTGGCTGTGCATGGGTGTTCTATTTTCATCGCCGCTATCCCCGATCGGTTAAGCTAAATTGTCAACTGCCCAACGATGCGTTGGCTGTCAGTAACAATAGATTAACAACACTCCATTCTTCCTACGTGTTGCAGACATACGGTCAGCGCAAGAATCTCGAATACACGTGCCACACCGCCTTCTTCGGAGCCATCGTTGTGGTCCAATGGGCCGATTTGATTATTTGCAAAACGCGTCGCAATTCCATTTTCCAGCAGGGCATGTGGAATAATTATCTTACATTTGGACTCTTCTTCGAAACGACGCTTGCCATATTTTTGTCCTATTGTCCGGGTCTGGATCGCGGTCTACGTATGATGCCGTTGAGGTATGTTATTCGTGTTGTTCAACTGAGTAGTGTGTGTGTGTGTATGTGGCATTGAAGTTGAGTTTGTCGCGCTTTCAATTCATTTGCGTTTGACCAATACGGTAATCAATGTTCTGCTGCTGTAGCATACGTTTGTCACTACTTGTCCGTTTGTTATGAAGTCGATTTCATTCATTTTGGTTGGTAGCGTAGTCATCTTTCCTTTATTTCCCGCATATCAAACGATCGACGACACAGAAGAATAACGAAGTTTCTTGGCTGATAGACGGCGCCACTGTTGGCAAAGATTGACGAGGCTGCCTGATTTTTTGTCAGGATACATATAATGTACGTATACCTTAAGGTACCTTTTAAGTATTTTGGGTGTATGCTTGCACCCACTCACCGTAGTGGAAGCCCAGTTATGCCGCTGTGCACTCGGTCTCTGCTGTTATTAGTCTAGATTCCTGCGAGTATCTAGTCCAGGATGCACTACGTGGAGGACGAACGGTCAGGAATAGCACCATCATTAGAAATTAAAATTTTGTACGCATTACTCAAATTCTCAGGATTATTAGCATTCCAAAAATATGGTACTCGTCACGATTTTGCGTGCTGAATTCGATCATTCCAGAGTGGTCGAACGACACAGCGCTCGACTTGGATGGTTTGATTCCCCACCGCCAACACTGAATGCGGACACACGTTTGACTTGGCTACAATTAGTTTACTATAAATCTTGTAGCAAGTAGACACTTACAAACGTTCGGGCTGGCGGTAGTAAGTTTCAAATCCATTTCTACGTCGGTAATGTCATTCTTAGTCGCATTCACCAAGTTATTAATGTTGGGATGTTAAAGATTGTGAGGATTTGAGTAATGCGTATAAAGTCTCAATGTACAATAATGGTGATATTTCTGACTGTCCATCTTCCACGTGGTTCATCTTAGACTAGGTGCCCATAGGCATCTAGACTAGGCCAAGAAAGATAAGCCTTACAGAAGGTCAGGCGGCTTCGTCAAGATTTTCGAACAATGGTTACGTAGCTCTTATCACGGGTGACAATGACATTATTAATTTTTGTTTCACGCCATTCATGTCCCAAATCTTTAACACAAGTTCCTGGCGGTGACCATTCAGTCACTTTGTAATCCCACCACCGGTCCACTAAATGCGGGCATACGTTCGACTTCGCCACGTATTGATGCAGCAAAGTGCCTTTCTCAATCAGACTTAAAATCGGCTGCGGTGCGGTCACCACGTCACCCACTACGTCATCAGTGTCGGGGTGGTCTAGCGGTTCAACACTCGATTTGGACCTGGGTGGAAATCGGGGTTTCAATCCCACCACCGGTCCACTAAATGCGGGCATACGCTCGACTTCGCTAACATGTCCACTGCTGAAAAATGCGCGTTTCCCCCATCAAAGCATTGAAAGTGGTAAAAATAACTAAATAGTTGAGAATTGTACTTATTTGAGTGTATTATAATCGTGTCAGATTGAGTAATTATGCAATGGGATTTTGCTATTACAATAACACCAATAAAATGACATAAAATCGTTTATACATTTTAACAACAACGTAATTGATTTATGTCCTTTTTATTGCTATTTTCGTTTTTGTTGACAGTTGTTCGGGTAGAAAGTAGTAAACATTCACTTTTCTTTTACTTCAGTTTGGAGGTGGGGGGCCGATAAGCGTAAGGTGGTGTGGACACATTTTATACCCATTAGAACGGCTTTGGTCACATGTCCACTGCTAAAAGATGCCTTTTCCATCTCAAATAATTCAAAATAGTAAAAATTAAAATATAAACAAATAAATGTGTCCTTTATTTTTTGCACTATTCACAGATACACGTGGTGGTTCGCAGCTATTCCATTTAGCTTATTAATCTTCATCTACGACGAAGTTCGACGTTTGCTGTTACGTCGTCTTCCGCCCGATTCATGGCTCGAGCGCGAAACTTACTATTAATTCATCGATCGATTTTTTTGTCCTTTCCATCCTTCATTTTTCTTGTTCTTCTTCTTTCGCGTATTTTTTTCCGGTGCGGTGTAATACGTTCCACAGTTTTGCACTGCCTTAGGCATTACACCGCTTTGTTTGTTTGTGTGTGTGTGTGTGTGAGTGTGTCAACAACCCATTTTCATCTGCTTATTCTGCTCAATTTTCATTCTTTTCCATCACTTCAACATCATTTCTCTCTTTCGCTCTCTCTCTCTCTCTCTCTGTTTTCCACTTTCCCACTTCTACTTTGGGAGTTCTGTTTCTGTTTGTTTGTTTGTTTTTGTTTGTTGTTATGAGAAAAAAAATAGAACAGAACATGGTCACTATATGTGTTGCATAGTTTGTAGCTTCTAGATATATTTATATAAATATAAATATATAAATATTTGTCTCTATATTATTTGCACATATATATATATATATATATATATATATATATATATATATATATTAGTTTATCTTCATATATAAATATATGAAATTGATTATTTAATATTATTATTATTATTATTATTATTATTATTATTATTATTATTATTAATGAATTGTTTTTTTTCATACATCAATATTTCTACTACTATCATTGTGTCAATAGATAATAATATTACTATTAGATTTTTATATGTTGGGTTGACGATGTTTGACCGATTGGTGGAGCGCATTTTCTGTTTCATTTTCGTTGATTGTTTTTTCGGGGCTGAACGATTGTGTGTGGGCGAGTGGACTGGTGCGATGGTTAGATCAAGTGTGGACATATATATATATATATATATATATATATATATATATATATATATATATATATATATATATATATATATATGACACTTAGCGTTTTCATTGTACGAATTTTAAATTAATAAACGCATTCACTTGCAATTTTGTTTGATTTTCATTTGGCGCAATGTGGGTGTATTTGAACAATGCCGGTAATTTTTCTAACTGTGGAGTATCCATATGTAGCATCTAGACTAGCGAAGCAGGATCTGGATGCACAGCATAATAACCAGGCTTTTTCCTCGGCTGTTAGGCACAAAAATACACGAGAATAGCGTTTATAGGCCTTAATATAATTTTTGATGGTTTTTTCTAGGTTTGATTATCCTTATCAAGGGTTGTTTCATAGTTAATTCTTGTCACGCTCATTCTTCGCAACGCGATTTTGCCAAGGAATTGCGTACATTAATTATGAAAAAGATCGACCTTCAGAGTAGATGATAATAGCATCGACGAAGTTGGTCAGTTGGCACAGCATTCCCAATTTCTAGATGGAAATTGAATTTGGCTAGCAAACCTCTTCGTTGCAAAAATGTCAGTGTTCACAGGAATTGACGAGGCGATCTTCTTTAAGATCGACGATGGTTGGTGAATCCAAAGGCCTAACCGGCTACTTAATGTAAATGGATGCCTTTTGAACATCTTGGATGTATACTAGCAACGATTTACTGAGCGGAAGTCCAGTGAAAGCTCAGTTATACTGCTGTGCATTCGATCCGTGTTGTTATTAATCTAGATGCCTGTGGACACCATGTCCAGAATGCAGAATAGGAACATTAGGAATATCACACATTTATTGAGGTAGTCTTGTTCCAATACATGTACACCTAAAATGCAGTTTTAAAACTATCTAAGTTCAGTTTTTTATCTGTATTGCAAATGATTAAATCAGGATATTATGTAATACATGTGACGAACTTATTTCGTTATCAACTAATAGTGACCTCACTACATTATGTAATAAATTACACTTATTACATAAGAACGTCATTTGAAAAAAATAAGTCAAATTCTTATCGACAATTATAAAAGTAAATGCTTTTACTTTTTAAAATGTACTTGTATGCGAAATATCTTCCCCGTTGATGTATTAAATCTTATGATAACATAATTTTCTTTCTACATGTCTTGAACATATTGAACAATCAACTCCGCTAACTTGATGCACACAGCAAACACGCAGCAGTTTCTTGGTTGGTAGACGGCATCCTTGTGACGATGCCACTGTTTGCAAAGACTGACGAGGCGGTCTGATTTTTGTTAGTGTCTTCCTTAGGCTAACGGCTGCCTATTGAATATATATACCTTGAGATACCTTTTAAGTAGCCACAGTTTATCGATACGCCCATTCAAGTTATATCGCTGTGCAGTCGGTTCCTGCTGTTATTAGTTTAGGTGCTTGGGATGCATTGAGCAATAATAATACAAAAAACTATGACAATTATCTAGTAATAATTATAGTGTACAGATGTAGCAGTTTGCTCCACATTTGAACACAAAGCACCTTTGTTCCTTTTTTTAAAACAAAAACATGACACTACATAGAGAGGCACAATAAAGTGCCAAGTAGTAAATTATGTGCAAACAGACCATTTCTCTGTTAGTATTCAAGAAGAAAGAAAAGTTCGAAAGTACAAAGCCAAATAAGAGATCTAGTTTTTGGAAATTTTTGAAACACGACATATTGGAGCTATCTTTTACCACACAGTGCCACTGGGTGGAACTCAGACGTACTGCAAGTGCTAAGTAATTTCATGGTGGTTGGTGACGTATTCACCATTTCTTTGTTGTCTATATTTGTACGGCGTTGATAAAAAGAATAACGATGTTTCTTGGCTAGTAGGCGGCGTCCTTGTGACGGTGCGCAAAGATCGATGAGACCTGCCTGATTTCTCGTCAGGGTTATCTCTCTCAGTCCAATGTACATATACCCTAAGATATCTTTTAAGTACCCTGAGTGTTTACTTGCATCTATCTGCCGAAGAGGAAGCCCAGTTATACTGCTGTACACTCGATCCCTGTTGTTATGAATCTAGATGTATATGAGCACCTGGTCCACGATTCACTACGCACAGGAAAAGGATGCCGTCTACCAGCCAAGAATCTTCGTTATTGTTCTACGTTTGTGTTACGCTTATCAAACCATTGAATGCGATCGTTTAATACGCCCTACAAATGTAGAACTAATGAGAAGTTGATTACATCACCAACCAAATGAATCGATAAACATAACCACGTCACTCAACTACTATAAATAACATTAATATTATTGTAGGTCATTTGGCAATTAATGATCATTTTTGTCCAATCCGGAGGATGTAAAATGGGTGTTGTCTCCATGTATCTGGGACAACCTGTTTCAAATGTTATAATTTGTAAACCAGCAAGTGTCCAAATTACAAATATACATTGTATAAACTATTCAAGATATCAGCTTCACTTTGTTGTAAATAATGTGTAAATTTGTATTTTAAACTATTTAAAACGATTTTCGACTCTATTAAATTATCTTTCCCTTTTTCAGCTCTTCCCTCTTTTATAAAGGGTAGCTGTTTGTGGTTAAGTTTCTCCTTTTTCGTTCTGTACCCAACCAATTTGAAGCATTATGACCCTTAAATAGTCATGGCGTGGATGCGTTTTATTCTGCCGGATGCCCATCCTGCCCTAAACACTTATTCAGACTTGGGACTGGCTAGATCGGTTCACTTCTAATCTATATTATGTGGGGGGGAGGGGTTAACGCCAATAAATTATGCATAGTACAATCATAAACAAAACCAGTTTTTGTATGCACAATCTGATTAAATAGAATACTTGCTTAAATTTCAAGTTCATTAAATAGAAAACCAAACGAAATGGTTATGAAATAAACGATAAACAATGAAAAATGTAACTGAGATTGGAAAATCGATTAGTATTTATTCAAATGTTACAATCCATTAATTAAAACACGCATTGACCTTATGATTATA
>JAKXYG010000613.1:0-203731 GCA_025895645.1 Cardicola forsteri
ATCACATTTCAAATAATGAGATCATGAGAATAACTAACTCTCGTTCATTACATGACATCATTACAGTTAGACAAGGAAAATTAGTTGGTCAAATTCACGTTTACCGCCCAAAATACCAGCAAGAAATGTTTTGGAATAGACGATTAAAAATGGTAAAAGAAAGGTTGGCAGACCAAAGAAAACTTGGCTAAGAACCATTTGGGAATATTTAATTAAAGTGAATGTTTCATGAGATCAAGCAAAACGTTTGGCAAAATGTTCAAATGCATGGAAACATTTTGTTGTCTCATGTTCTCTTTGAATTACGAGACTTTGTTGTTGTTATTTTTGCTGTAATTGTTATCTTATTATTCAATCAAAAGGGTTTTGTAATAATAACAATACAAAGTCATTCTGGCATCTTCTGTGTTAATTAGGATTGTTTTCGGTATCCTTCTAAAATGAGAATAAACAGTAATCATATATTAAATCACATTGGGTCATCACATTGTGTAAATAAATTTACGAAAAAAGTCATCCCAATCAATCAAAACAAAAGTGACATTATTAACGAGTTGCAGCTCATGACGTATTAGTACACATTACCATAGGGCTTTGATAAACAAATAAAAAACCATCCAAACCGTTTGAAGTTAATTAAAAGAAAACCATTGTTTTTCTAAAATTGAATTGAAATCGAAGGATAAAATCCAAATTAAATATCTACAACAACTGGTAAGCACATGTTTTTCCACCCGAAAAATGTTTTGGTAAAAATTGAACCGATGAGAATCGGGTAGAACGGGCTAACTAGGACAGGAACTTTTTGTGTGAACTCAATTTTGCGATAACGAGTTAGGTGAGTTGAGGGCGGATGTTGTAAGTCAATGGAAAATGTGCAATAAAACGTAATTTTGTAAAAATTGAATAGATTGTTTAATAAAACATAATTTAATGTATTTTGGTTAATAAATTTAATGTTATAATTTTAACATAACACAGCCACTGTTAGTATTGTATAGCCTCCGTATAAACTGAAATAATATTGAATAGTGTCACAAAATCGGTAATTAATGTAAATTGGGAAGAAAAGTAACATTACACAAATATAAACCTTTATATACATGTACATGTACAATGTTTTGAAATAACAGAATTTATCTTTAAACGGAATGGGAAACATGGAATAATTTTAAATCTTACATTTATTTATGAAGTCATTGTTCTGTAACAAAATTAACGTGATTGAAATCTTTTCTGTATTAAACTGTTCCAACTTCGACAACACTAAAAATGTTTGTGCAGAAGAAGCGGCTTGTGCTTTACTTTACCTATGCTTATTAAAAACTAAGACAAGGGGATGTTTTCTTTTATAAGTTATTAGTTTTTAATTCGTTGCAATTTTTGTATAGTACAAGTTCATTATTTTTAACACCATATTCTTATTATTTGTGTTTTAAAAGAGTTTTCTATTCAGAGGTTCGAATCCCATCGCCGGCATTGAAATGCGAGCCCACGTTTGGCTTCGCTAATTGTCCACTGCTGAAAGATGCTTCTCGTAAAACATTCAAAGTAGAAAACATAAAATAAATAAAAATAAAATAAAAACTAGTGTGTTTATCATAACACGTGATTGCGTATTTATTGTTTAATCGTAATGAAAATTGCCATATATTTAAATCTTTACCAGAAGTTCATAATCTCAGTTATTTTGAACTTTAAACTTAAACAATTGATTCATTGTATTTGCATTACAATAGGACTACGACAAAATGGGATAGAGAGAATAACATATACTTTACAGATAATGCATCAAACAATGTTTTGTTAATACAGTGAGATGATGTCACTTAGACCTACGATCGATAAGTGTATTGCTCAATACAAACAGCATGATGTTTTGACTATAGTGATTTCATCTCAAATGAAGATCGTTTGTCTAAACCTAAAATGCAAAACTACTAACAACATGAAGCTTCTATAAAGATTTACAAATTGCGATTTTTTGAAATTATTCCTCTTACAACTAGTCCCTGTTTTATGTGGTGTGGCCATTTCTGATAAGGTTTCTTTAATTGCTTCAGATAATAGTATATGCAAGTTATTTAAACAATAGAAGTAAAAACGTTCCATCTCAACGTATGGTTAAAACGTTATTATCGTATATAATATGTGTTCAATTCACTTAGATATTCAACCCAACATTCGTATTATTCGGTTATGCTTAAAATTTAACTTCGTAGTTATTTATAAAAGCATAGTTAACTAAATACTTCGTGATTTTTTTTCAATTTACACAACATTGAAGTTATATACAACCCTAGAATGACTGCATTCAGATAGCACAATATGGGAATAAAAAAATTAAAAAGTGGTTTATGATCAATGAGGAGTATATCATATATATATATATATATATATGTATATATATATATATATATATATATATATATATATATATCTATACCTGTATCACTGATTATCTGTACTAATTGTTCCTATACTATTTTTAATGTCTTTATTTCCATTTAGCAGTATGTAACTTCCAGGTTGTGTGACTTGAAAAAAACCACATAAAGTATTGAGGTAACCATGCTTTAAATAACTGTAAATTGGAATCTTGAGTCTACGTGAAAAAAGTCTGCTTCACATGACTAATAAGAATAGTTAACCAAAATACAATGTTTATGAGCATTTCATATAAATATAAGCAGTTGATATTAAATTAATGTCCAAATATTTTTCGATGTATTTAGTATTCACAAACTTTGTTTACTTAAGCACTTGTTATCAGATTATTATTCAATTGTTAAAAATATTGTACGAAAAGTAGTATAAACGTACATTATTTTTATTAAAAGTACCTAGCGATATTTTGTTCAAACATGGCATAAGCGTTGATATTTCATTTATGTACTAAATAGTTTTTGATGCATTCGGTTTGTAACTTCCATGTGTGAATTGAAAAAATATCATAAATTATTTAAGTAATCATGCTTCAACGAAGAACTGTAAATTGGAATTCTAAGTCTACTTGAAAAAAGTCGGTTTCACATTACTAATAAAAGTAGTTGACTAATATATTAGTGTTTATGAACGGTACATGTAAGTATTTCCTTAAAACAGAGTAGCTGTTCATATTAAATTGATGTCAAAATAATTTTTGATGCATTCAGTTTTGACAAAGTTTGTTTACTCAAACATTTGTTATCGAATTATTAATATTAAACTGATAAAAATATTGTACGAAAAAAGTACTTAAAATATTTTGTTCAAACATAGCATAGGCATTATAGTGGGTAACGAAATTGAATCCTATATGACATTTAAGAATATTTAGCACATTTCACTTGTCTAACACTTATTAATAAATACCTTAGATAAAACTTTCTCGAAAATTATATAAAATATTATTCGCAATATAACATTGAAATTATGATATACACCAATAGTCGTTTTAACAATAAATCATAATACCTCCGTTTATTAAAATTTAAAAATAAACACGTGTCATTTGTTAGAAAAGAATTGTATCGACCAAAATACGTTAATATATAAAAAAAATTACAAACTTTGTAATGTCAACAATTCAAGTAACATTCGCTTCTATTTATAACTTCTGAGATTATCAATAAAATTCCTTGAACCTCGATTTTTTATAACGTGAATGATATTCTTTATTTTATAAGTAATACCTTATTTTACAACTTGTTAACCTAGCCTTTAAAAAAATCAAAAACAAAATTATTAACGTTTAAATACGGGCTGTAGATAATCAAATGTACAAAGGTCGGATTTTTGCAGATTAAATAGATCAAACCCGTAATAAATGGTAAGTTATACTAAAAAAACACATTACCGAAATCATGTTTCAGAAAACCTTTAGAATTGGTAGTGTGTTTTTTAGTATAAGTTACCATTTACTATGGGTTTGATTTATTTAAACTGCAAAAACCGGACATTCGTACATTTACTTATCTACAGCCCGGATTTAAACGTTAATAATTTTGTTTTAGGTTTTTTTAAAGGCTAGGCTAACAAGTTGTAAAATAAGGTATTACTTATAAAGAATTTCATTTATGTTATAAAAAATCGAGTTTCAAAGAATTTTATTGACACCTTGATAGTCTCAGTTACCCACTGTA
The DNA here is from genome assembly GCA_025895645.1 of Cardicola forsteri. Lineage (NCBI taxonomy): Eukaryota > Metazoa > Platyhelminthes > Trematoda > Strigeidida > Aporocotylidae > Cardicola > Cardicola forsteri. The sequence goes on from JAKXYG010000613.1 coordinate 4,125, forward strand.
ATATTCCATTTATGTACAAATAGTTTTGATGCACTCGATTAAGACAGTTTGTAACTTCCATATTGTGTGAATTGAAAAAAATCACATAAAGTATTTAGGTAACCATGTTTTAACAAATAACTAAATTGGAATTTTATTATTCTTATATATGTATATTACAATGTGATTAAATGTATAATTTTTTAAATATCTGGGCCTATAAAACATGTGTAATAATAACATTAGTAACAAAAACATTGTCTAACATAATTTAATGCTTTTAATGGAAAAATACTGTATATATACAAATAAATTTCTGTTTTTGATTTATAAATATATAAAAATAACTAATACGTTGTTTTAAACAGATTATAGTATAAGAAATTTAGTTATTTTTTAAATGATTATTAATTATATAAAATATTCTAGATTCTTTTGTCCTAATATAATTTCATATTATCATATTTATTTTACGACGTAATATACATATACACTATTTTAAATAATAAAATTAGTAATAAAACAAAACATTATAGTTAAGTTTTGGTTTTTTCCGTATTTACTTATTTAAAATATAATATTACTTACAATTAAAGTCTCTAAAATAAAATCGTATTAATAAATAATTAAAATCTACTAATATTATGTAGTTAATATTTTTTAATTATTTGCTTTATAAACGTTGTTAGTTATTGAAACTACTTATTTATGATTAAATTTAATAGTTTAAAATCACTTATAACATTTGTTACAAATGACAAATTATGCTAAATTTATTGTTCCTGATATACATATTTGAAAAAAGTCGGTTTCAGATTACTCATAAGAGTATATATATATAGGGGCTAAAATGGGAGCTGACAAAATTAGCATATTGAAATTGACTGACTTTTCTTACATCACTTAAGCATATTAGGCACATCGACATTGCACTAAAATAATCATTAAACATCACATTAGCAATACCAAGATTCAAAACACTAAAAATATTTCCTTTTTACAAATAGCATTATCAAATTTACGCTTAGACCAAAAACCCAGACTTTACACATTTCGACAACATGAAAAAACTACTACGTTATTTGCTTAAAAATAAATTACATTATGAAATATGTACATATATATATAAAGCAGACATCACCAATTGTCCAAAGTTAATAATTCAGGGGATAGCCATGCTTTTTTATAACTTCTTTTAACCGTTTTGGATAGGAATCGACCAAATTATTGATATAATCTTGTGGAATTCGATTATCCAACACATAGTTAATTTTTTCGATGAGTGTGCCTCGATTTACCGTCCGATTCACACACGTTTAAGATAACTGAAAAAATTTTCAATTACATTGAGATTTGGGCTGTATGGAGGCAATTGAACAAAGCTCAGTTTTTTGCTATTTGAAAAATCCTTGGTCTAAACAATAAAAAAATCCGTTAATTTTTAGATTATGATAAAAACCAAGTTACCTTTTTGGATGTATGCACTGGAGCATATATATATATATATATATATATATATATATATATATATATACCCCTTTTGCTTTAAAATAAGCATGGGGCAATAAGACAACAATTACAGCAACAAAGTCTCGTTGGCAATGAAGATTCTGCACATTGAAGATTGAACTTCCTTTCGGCTTTTTCTCAACCCTATCATCTGTGTAACTGTCATCCAGATACGTACGATCACTTCTTTGCCATTGTTTACCGGAATGGCGTCCTCCTGTATTGTTTCCGTAAAGTATAAATTTTTTACAGAGAACAGGTTGCTAACCTTGCGCTCAAATCCTCCTCCTTTATCCAGGCTTGGGACTGGCTAGATTGAATCATTTCTGATCTAAACTACTACTGACTTAGTAAAATAATGGATTTGTGTAATTTGAGCAATTAATTAAAATTGTAGATATCTGAAAGATTATCGTAGTAACAATGAAATATTCTATTTGATGTTAACTCTTTATTGTGTAAACTGACTATTACTACTACTAATGCAAGTATTATTAGTCGGATGTTTCCACTATTGTTTATTTAACCCATATCAATTAAAGCGTTATTGTTCATTAAATTTCTATTCCAATCCGTTTTTACATTTTATTTACTTAACTATAGAAATAGTTGACAATATTCCGATTATTCATGTAACATTGACAACAGAAAGAAATTGATAACTATTGCACAAAATGAACGATATGTACATAGAACTAGAATCGATAAGGAAACACTACTGTAATTAATTTTTACTATTAACTAACGTTTCACTGTGATAAAATAAATGCAATTCAGTGTAATCACACATTAAAAAAAAAATATTAGGTACAGTATAAGCTCCTTATAAAGTGACAATGTCATAAATATCATTTGCATTAGTTAGAAGATAAATGCACATAAATGTATACCTGTACTTACACATACACTGCTCTTAATTGCAGAAATTTTTTAAAATGAAGAACACATGATAACTTAAAACCGTATCTTTGTTTATGCAACCATTATTTTCTGAGAAAATGAATGTTTTCTGTACTAAACTATTTCATGTTGGAAAATAATACAATTCCTGGGAACTTAATAGCTTTTGCAGCTTTAGATTGATTGTGTGGATTATGTTAGATGCATTTATTTCAGTACCAACTTGACGAGTTTTTGAAAGTGATTATTACATCTGCCATATCAATTTGGGATTATGACAGGAGAAATAAATTTCACAAACAAGACAGTTAATGCGACAAATTTACCGTTTGACAATTTAACTGTAGCGTATTCAGATGATTTATATGCTTTCTATTTGTATCTGTGCGGTTGTTTAAGATAGGAGTTAGTGATTTTATTGCTGGATATGCTCAATCCAGTCCACGAGTTATACACGCTATATAGAATTTTGTGGGATGCTAATGATCCTGAGGATTTGAGTAATGCTTATAAAGTCTCAATTTCCAATGATGGTGATATTCCTGACTGTTCGTCCTCCACGTGGTGCATCCTGGACTAGGTGCCCCTAGGCATCTAGACTAATAACAGCAGGGTCCGAGTGCACAGCAGTATAACTGGGCTTCCGTTACGGCGGGTGGGTGCGAACATACACCCAGGATACTTAAAAGGTATCTGAAGGTATACGTATATTATATGTAGCCCTTGGGCTAAGGAAGATAACCTTGACAAAAAATCAGGCGGCCTCGTCAATCTTTGCGAACAGTGGCGACGTCACAAGGATGCCGTCTACCAGCCAAGAAACTTTATTTTTCCACGTTTGTCTACGCTTGTCAAGCCATCGAAATCGATCGTTCTACATGTCGTATAAATATGGGAAATAATGAAGAGGTGACCACGTCACCAACCAAAATGAAGAATGAATAAATAGAATTTTGTAAACTTTTTGTAAAAGTAATAACTATGTACTTTTATATATACTCAATTATTTATTAAAAAATTGTTCAAAAACACAATATAAAAAAATTAATTTGCCCTTATTATCACAACAAACTAGTCACGTTCTAAAACACCCTACAATAAAAAAGCGAAGTGTTCAAAAGTTTTTATTAGGGTAATTTGTAACAATTATCAAACATAACATACAGTACATCGTTCGCCAAACAGCAACAAAATTTGAATAAATGTATTGATTTTGAACCATTAAAAATGTTAACAAAATACAATCATCAACAAGCACCACCTATGATGTTATGAAATATGTTCACAGGTGAAGCATTCTTGGAACCAATAAATTAAGACGCACACAATGCAACCATATTGAAATCCAGATTATTGGGACTAAGCGCAATAAATGTTTTCACAGTTTCACTAACGGCCGTCAAAAAATCTTGGGATCCAACTGCTTGATGCTTGATAGGTCCACTTTTTCGACCATCTACAAGTTTTAAAAAAATTGAAACAGATGTTTTCATTGACATTTTTTAATTACTGTGGATAAAATGATAGTCGTATTTCCGTATGCTAAGTAATCCATTAGGTGTTAGATTATATAATTACAACTATCAAAAATCCGTATGCTGTGTTGTCCTAATTGTGCTGATTATCAAATCATAAAACTAGACACATTACTATCATTATTATGGTCGGTTAAAATAGTTCAGTAAAAACGCTTTCAGCATTATAGCATACACAAAAATATGTTGCACGCACGCCATAAACATAAGGAAAAAAGAGTCAAAAAACGAAATAATGCAAAGCTATACAATAATCACAAAAACCGAAATGATAAAAACAGCTTATCATCATCATCATCATCGGGGATAAACATCCCCCACCGGTTATTATCACTCAGGGTAGTCCAACAAAAACCAAAGCGTCTGTAAAAACGTCAACTTTTGTAGTGTGTACTCAAAGAACGACACTTGAGGTGTGCTGACATTAAATGTTAATTACATCCCGAGTTAAACCCCTCCAATGATCTCTGTTGGCTGCATAGGGTAAACAAACAGACGCCCATTTAAATAATTCATTTGGACGGGGGGCTTAGCATAAATAAAAGGACTGAGTTCGCATGCTACAATGTCTGTCCAAATTTTCCGTTGGCCGCTAGCCTTCTTTTCCATCCGGGTAATGGGTGGGCTTCCATAGCTATTCTGGCTGGATACACCGGTTAAAAACAGCTTGCGATAATTAGGAGAATAGCGAGGACATGTTAGTTTATCAAAAGTCAACAATCACTTTGTCTCCTAAATATAATTCTAAATTGGTAAGATTAAATACATAGAGATGAAAGACCCTAACTACTATTACGATGCCAGAAGATTTAACCGACTGTTTATATTTTGTGACCATTCATTATTTTTCATCCAGGATATTGTTTTATTTCTCATAGTCACACAGAAATCATTCACATTTGATATATACTGTTATATTAGTATACTATTATCTATAGTACGTTTCTAAAGTAATATCATGCTTCCTCACATATCTATTGCAAAAATGTTAATATATATATGAGTGTATGAGACTATGTAATTTAATCTTATTTTAGTTTCTGACTATTGTTACATACTGCTAATTGTATCGTATTTTTATAATTGTACCTATTGTTTGTGTGTTGAAAGCTACTTCTACTGAAGTATATAAGCCAATAATCATAATAATAAGTGTATATATATATATATATATATATATATATAAACAGGATAATACTAACCTAGCTCGTAAATATAACCACCGGATTCCACAAAGCAAATAAAATGCAAATTTGTTTTAGTATTTGCATTTGGAGCCTAAAAAGCAAATAAATAAAATATATATAAATGGGAAAAACCTCAGTTTGACCTTCAAACGCGGATCGTTCATGCAAATTAGTTAATTCCTATGTAACGTCAAAATATATAAATAAAGCATACTTCATCATCCTCCATGGCTGTCAATGCAGACTTTCTCAACTTATCTACATACCTACTCAAAACCGAATCATCTAGAAAAAATAAAATAATTTAAAATTAAATAATGAATGAAGTATAAATACATAAATAATTACTAATCTGCCACTGTATATTTAGCAGTGCTGATTTAATCTTGACTCAAAATGTACCACATCTTCTGGATCAATAACACTCCCAACATGCTTTCCAATTAAATGTATGTATTTGTTTTATTTGAAATATCTACACTCCAGAGGTGAACATATTACAATTTGGTAATTGAAACACATTCCAAACATTTTTGGTGTTATATTAATATAATACACCTTATTCCGTATCGCCATATAATTCATCCTGGAATCAGATTAACGTACATCAGAAACCGACTATACAGCGATATAAATAAAATTCCGCTTTAAAAGATGAGTACAAGCATGTACACGTGATACTAAAAAGATACGTACAAGTAGATATAACCCCTCGTCAAAATTTATAGACAATAGGAAAGTCACAAAGATGCTATCAGCCAAAACCTTGATTATTCTTTAAAATTTATTATAATTTTGTTTGCATATATTACAGGGGCTAAGTCGAAACCTGTCAATAATCTCTAATTTTCCATTTTTTTTCTTTTAACATCAAATATTTTTTTCAAAAAAGTAACTATGATCAAATAACATGAGCTATCAATACTTCAAGTTGATTGTTTTTTAAGTTTTTATAATCAAAAATATTTAAGTCTCAGAGTTTTTCAGTAAATAGCATTCGAATGGGTAATAATAAGTTAATTATATAAAACGATTACGCAACAATAATTTCAATAAAAATAATTATTTCCATACACAATTTTACAAGCGCTTACATAACCTAGCACACGTTACTGCATACATTTCATTTAAAATGTGTGTGTATGTAAAAGTTGAAATTAATTATAATGTGCATATATGTGAAGAACTTGACCGCCCATTTTTGTTTTAACGACTTGTCAATCTTCTAATTGGCCCCCTTAACCTTGACCACCATTTTTAACACTTACGGCACGTGATTACAATGAGTTTAAATAGTAGAAGCTTTTTCTTAATTGCTAAAAATAATGAGCAAATAAAAAGTTATCATTTTGGTTTAACTTTTGAACAAATTGCAGATTTATTTGGGATAAGCACAAGGACTGTATGCAGAATTTTAAGGGATTATTCAAGTCAAAGAACAGCAGGAACTGGACCTGCACCATCTATAAGCAAACGAGATTTGTTTATAATCACCAAATCGGAAAAAAAATAGAATGAAACCCATTGAACAAAGACAAGAAGGATTAGCTCATTTTTCATATTCGCTTATCCGCAAACGGATGAAATCACCCAATCTGCATTTAAAAAGAACATAAAAAATTTCCTTTAACAGCAGAACGTAGAAAAAACGTGCGGCATATGCGAAAATGAATGAAAAAAAAACCACTTTGTTATTGGAAGTCAATTTTTATAATGACGGGTGGGATTGAAAGTACGAACCATGGGCAATGCAAGCCACGGTTATCTGTGGTCCCTATATTTCTCAAAATTACAATTGTATTGTTAAAAACGTTGCGCATCCATCGTCTCTCCATGGGACATTACGGAATTAAGTACGGACAACTACCAAAATGGAGCCAAAAAAGCAACCATTTGAACAGCTTAGAATTTAAAATTTTCAAGTCTGAACTAGGAGAAAATAATCACATCACTCTTAATTCATAAATTTATACCAAAAATACATAAACAGACAAATCGGAAAAGAAAATAATTACATTTTTAACATGAAACAATTGTTTACCTGAAACTTTTAATTTATCGTAATTGTTAGCAAGTGCATGCAATACAGCGACCGTTCCACATGAATTGCTAACAGTTTGTTTTATAAACAATAATTTGGAGCCATTGACTCTGACGCCTAACGGTGATGCATTATATACTGGACTTAAAGGATACAAAAGGAGGACACTTATTACAGGTTTGGGAACCATCGTTAGTAAATCGGGATCAAGACCATAAACATCAACAAATTTCCATCCACCTTCAACACCGAACTGAGATACCAGCTAGAAACAATCAACGTCGATTTACAAACAACTCACTTTATTCATAACCTACGCAAAAAAATTACAGAAATATGCACACTTACTTCCGGATTGGCTTCCAAGGGTATCCATTGCTTTATTACTGCTTTATCTTCCATAACTTTAAAACTAAAAAATTAATTGAATATTGTAACAATAAAAATTTCTTTAATCAAAAAACTAACACAATATATTTCAAAAGTATATTTTCTCTAACGTTCCCTAATTTTCTACAGGTCAGATATATCTAAAGATTGTGTTTAATAATACGTATCAGACAAAACGAATGATTAAGCGCTAAAATTGTTAATGCGTTGATAAGATGGCGACAACAGTTACCGGTCCCACCCTGAGTATTAGCTGCAAACAGCCCTATTTACAGATGACACTACTTGTTTAGCACGGAGAGGCCTAGAAAAAGGTTCAAAAACTGCTCATTATTATACCAATTATTAGTCAATTATGATTGCATGCATTCAAATTTATTATACTCGTATACGATCCCACATTAAATAAGAATGCAAAATAAAATTTTTAACCTATTGGAAGCTACATATTAAATCCTATAATTGTGGTGAAAGATTTCAATACTAATCCAAATCTTTCTTGATGCTCAGTAATAATAAATAATTTACTTAAAACATATGCCTTACAACACAGCTTAACAGAATGTTTCAATATTATCTGTCACTTAACCACATGAATCAAGATTGCCACACATAAATTGACTATCTACTAGTCTCGCATAATTACTTTTCATCATTTCGTAGATGTAGTATCGGATTTCTAAAATGCATACTTTACTTACACTTTGGTTTGAATTTAAAATCAATTAAACAAACCACACTAATTCATGAGTTCCCAAAAATGTACATATAGACGCTAATCACCACATGAACTTCAATAGCAGCGTAAAATATAAATAATTAATACTATCGTTCGAACTAAGTGTAGTCGTTAAATATTACCCAAACAATCAAATTAACGATACCGGGGTGGTCTAGCGGTACAATGGTCGAGTCGAACCTAGATGAGCACAGATTCAATCTCCACCACCGGCACTAAATGCGAGTCCACGTTCGACTTCGCTAAACTTTCCACTACTCAAAAACATATCTCTCGTAAATCAGTTAAAGTAGTAAAAAAAAAAATTTCGACTTTCCTCTTCCAAACTAGTACTAAAAGAAGTAATCATGAATAAGTTCAAAAACGAAATGCACAATCAATTTTAATAATAACCAAAAGTATTGATTGTATGTTGTAAACATAGGTAAACCTTGTTTAGGGAAATTGATTAACACAACAGATAACATTACTTTTTTAATTAACCCTCGTTATCGATTTCTGCAACTTAATCGACCTCCCATTTTGTAAAATTACTTCATCACACAAAACATAAAGTAAAAAAAAGTTTTCTATTGAGCACTACACAAACTTATGAACCATGCATAATTTCAATTACAATAAAAACAAGATAGTGAATATTTTTAGATTAATCAGTCGCCTTTCATCATAATGATCCCATCATACTGTGGAATCTACTTATTTACAAAGTCATTCTTACCTGAACTTGTTAACATTATGGAAACCTATATCGTCTAATGCAGTAGTATGTAATGGGGATATCAAAACTGATGCAATATGTATCAACTCAAGAATCAGTCAAAAATTGTAATTGTAATACTATTTAACTTTGTAGTTGGAACCATTTTCGATAATACTGTTTAGTCATTCAAAAACTAAAATTTCAATGATTGTAACATAATGGATTTTCAATAAAGTCTTCACAGAGATAAAATATTTTAAAAAATTCAATTAATTATACACGACTCCTTGGCTATATATAACATATCAAAACACTAAAAACGGACATTTTTGCAGATTTCCCTTCTCAAAATCTAATCATTGTGAAAAAGAATGCGCTTTCACTTCATTTTGGTTAATGATGTAATCACCTATTCGCTATTTCTATATTTGTACGGCATATTAAATGATCAACCCAATGGTTCAATATTCATAACAAACGTAGAAGTACAACGTTGTTTTCTAGCTGGTGTACTGCATCCTTGAGTTATCTCCCTTAGTCCAATGGATACACATCGTATATATATATATATATATATATATATATATATATATACAAGTACCACATCTGCAACAACCCTCCAAACCCGAAGCACAGTTATAAATATACACTCGGTCTCTGCTATTAGTTTAGGTGCTACGATGCATCTAGTCCAGGATGTGCCATATGGAAGTGATAGTCAAGAAGATCACTATCATTGGAAATTGAGTTTATAAATATTATTCAAATCATCCGGATTATTAACATAACATAAGTTGATGGCAGAGCCACCTCTTCATTAATTCCAAGTTTGAATAGCTTCTCGCATTCATATACGAAAAGATTGTCGGATGATGTTTCTGGACTAGAATACAGCTTCCATCCGATGACGCCAGTGTTCACAAGAATTGATGTCGTTACTTTCTTTAAAGTTGACGGATCTACAAGCCTAAAAATTTATCTGGTAATATTTGTGAAAATTGAACACTAAAATGTGGATTGTTGATTAAGTTTCTTGGATAATATCTCATTTAGATTAGATGTGAGTAACTGCCAATTATGTTCAACTTTATTATTTAAACTTAAGTAAAGACCAGCATTTAAATATACTTTTTTAAGAGATTTCTGAATTTGGGATGTATTTTTAATAAATTTGTAATCTAGGCTAATATTAAAGTACATTCGTTTGGATCAAAATTTGAACGATTGTGCACTTTAATAATCAGTTATCCCTACCATTTTGAGTACCAGTACTAATAGCTGTATCTCGCTAAATGCCGTTTGGATACATCTCTAACATAATCAGAAAAATAATTTTAAAATGAACTAATCATACTCTACGTACTTTTTCTTTATATCCAGCTGGAATAGTAACAGAATCCGAATCTTTATTAAATTGAAAAAATCTCATATAGCCAATCAATAATGTGGACCAACTAGTAGCATGCGAACAATCAGTATATTTACGTTAAATCTACTTTATCAAATTAATTGCTAAATTAAGTGTTACAAAAGTAAGCTCTGTGCTAAAAAGAACTAGTTAAAGAGTTTGAATTTTTGATGCAATAAACATTTAAAGTAGACAGGCTTCAAGCACCGTTTATTAAGAACACGTTTCGAAAGTTCAGTTTCGGGATTTTGGTAACTTAAGCCAACCTAAGCAATAACAACAGTTGGGAATGTCTATGACAATGATTAGTGTTTGCCTTAAACGACAACTGTTTGGGTTAATATAATTAAAACAGAAAAATGTAAAATGATAACACTTTGAGAGATATAAAAAAAACAACTTCTTATCCACTAATTGGACTGCTTAAATAATTCATTAAAGAATATATTTCAGCAAGTGGACATTTTGCAAATCCACATTTATTTCCAGTAGTGACACTCGAACCCATGCATACTCATGATGGAATATAGCGTTCTACCAACCAGATCACCTCAGCACTGTCATCAGTATAAAAGAAGAGGCCTTAGTTTATAGATTGATATATACACAACGAAAATGTTTGTTAGCCAACAGCCTTGAGATAATACTTCATAAAGATTGGAACCTTGATTTTTGTTAGAATTTTCTCCCTTGACCCAACTGTTGCATATAGTATACATAGAACATAATATACCTTGTAAATACTATGGGTGTATGGTTATAGCCATCCATTAAAGTATAATACTAGTTAAATCACTAGGTATTCGGTCTCTGATCTACATTAGGCCATGTCTAAAATTTTCAATCATAACATTAATGGAAACTAAAATTATAAGTATTACTTAAATCCTTTAAATCACAAACAAAATTTATACGTAGATAAATCAGTAAAAAGAATTGAAATGTGAAAATAACTCATATAAATTAACCAAAATACAAAAATCATTGTCAATTAGAACATAAATTAAACCATGTCATTGTGAACTAGCGATCCGGACTAAGTTAATCCAAATCATTAAGTATCGATAAGCACTACTATAAACAGTAAATCTGCATGTTTTGCAAAAAAAACTGGAATAACAAAATTCAATAAAATTCGTATTCAACTTTTCACGAACGTAAAACGAGTTTCAGCTAAAGATTATAAACAAAAAATAAAACTGATTTAAATACTTCGTTGTTTCAAATTTGAAAACCATGTAGACCTATATAACTAACACAAATCCTCTGTGTATGCACATAAAATAATGCTAGAAATACTTGCACAAAAAGCATCAATCCAAAAAGCAATAATAAAGTACAAAGCACAAAAGTAAAATTTTATAAACATTAAATTGGTTTTCCAAACCTTAAAACTTTTAAATATTTATTTAAAACACTTACTAACAATATCACCTTATAAAGAACGTTAAAAAGAATTACCCTACGAAATCTACACGGTAAAACAAGATGTTGAAGCTATTGGCTAATGCGCAAGAGATCTGAACAAATTAGCTGCATCAAAGACAAGTTTTTAAAACAAACCATTTTTAATAAATTAGTAAAAACTTTTTTTTGTTATTTTAGCGTTTATAATTACTTTATTTATGTAAAAAAATGTTGGTTAAAAATAAAAATAATTTTACAAAAAATTTCTATTATTTTTATAAGATTATTCTTATAAGATAATTTTAAATTGTAGATGATTTGGTTGTTAATAATGGATCATTAGAAATCTGGGGGTTATATAAAGAGAAAAGAATAAAAATATGTACAATAATTGGATAGCGGTAAGCAATACATATAAAATTGTTTTTATATTTAGATGGGTGAAATGTGACTTTTAAATCAGTAATGTAATGAAACAAATTTCTTATGGGCCCACATAATAGTCGAACGTTAAATGATTTATAATGTTGGAGACAGTGTTGATATCAATGTATTGTTTAAAATTAGTATTAAAAACTTTAAAATTTTGTATTGTTCTTAAATTGATGGGTAAATTAATCCATATTTTAGAATATTTAATTAAGAAAAATTTTGCTTTCACGGAAGATTTATAATGCAATTTACGTGTTGTATATTCTCTATTTTTTAATTTACGTTTAAATTTATTTGCATTAAATTTTATTGAATAATTTAAATTATTATTAAAAATTGATTTGTGGAATAACAATAGATTCATTTTGATCCTTCTTAGCCATAGAGGTTGAGCAGTTGAATTCTTTCTTTGTAGCCTTTATTTGATAAAGAACCAATAATTATTTTTGTATAATATTTTTTAATATTTTCAATTTTTATTAATTTTTTTTAATATGAAATCGTAAAAAAGCAACAATGGTCAATTGTTGACTAAATAGCATATTTGAAAAAAACAAATAATTTTTTACATTTGCTGGTAATGAGTTACATGCTCTAAAAAATCCAAGTCTTTGGAATAGTAGGTACCCAAGTCTTTAATCATTGAAGTTGTTGTGATTACCCAAATTGACTGAATGTGGGAGACGTGGGCCAAATAAATTGTAGAAAGATATATCGAAGTTTATCTCAATTTGATGCTTAATACTCCATTGATAGAAATGTGATAAATCTTCTTGAATGTTGCAGTGCATCGAGATCGAGCTACTGTCGTTGTATTTGTAGGCAATTTTAATATCATTTGCAAAAATTAAAATATTTAACTATGTTATTGTTTTAGCGATGTCGGTGATATAAAGTAAAAAAGGATAGGGCCTAATACACTATCTTGTATGACTCCACTATTAATTTTTTGAGGCTTTGAAACTTGATTTCTAATTTTAATCACTTGGGTTCTACTTGTAAAAAACAATTTTAATCATAAACGTAGTGGGTCAATTATGCCACATGAATTAATTTTTTAAATGAGTTTGTTGTGGGGTACTCTATCAAATGCTTTTTGTAGGTCGATGTACAAGACAATAATTGATTTTTCTTTGTCTCTTTTTGTGTGTGACGTGGTCACAGAATTTAATCTGGTATGTAGAAGAAGATTTTTTATGAGTAAATCTATGTTGGGATGAATTTAGTAAATTATCGTTCATCAAGTGATTTAATATTTCAAACTTGACTATTTTTTTTATAATGCGAGAGATTATTGAGGTAATGTTTACAGGTCTATAATAAATCATATCTGCCTTATCACCGCTTTTAAAGATGGATGTAATATATAAATGCTTGAAGTTTTCTGGGTAGAATCTATTAGTTAAACTAGTCTAAATTAGTTTAATTAATATAGAAGGGAATTATTTGCATGCATATTTTATTGTGTTTGTTGTAATACCATTCGGATCATGGCTATTTAAATTTTTAGGTGATTGAATCACTTTTTTGATATTATCTGGATTAAAGATAATTGTTTTTTTAAAGATTTAATGCTTTCTGTTTTGTTGAAAAGGATATTGTTATAGTTTTTATAAAAGTAGTTTAAAGAAAATAATTTATTGAATGCATTACAGATATCCACATATTGAGTAGGATTTGTCCATTGCCTTTGAAAGTATGAGGTATGGAATTTTCGGATTTAATTCGGGATTTAAGAATTTTGAATATGTTTTTAATGATGTTATTTGTAGAATCATTTGTTCCTCAGATTTTAAAACGTGTATACCGTGTTGTTCTAGCTGTTTATATATTTAAAATATTTTGACTTAAGTGTTAAAGCATTTGGTTTTATGATATTCTTTATTTAGTTTTTTTAACTTTATTTTGATATGTTTAGGAATCCATATCGTATAGTTTATATTTGTAATAAATTCATAATTAATATAGTTAACATTATTTGATAATAGTAATGATCAAAGAAAATTGTTTGTTTCAGACCAATCAAGTAATTTAAAATCTGGGATGCTAATGATCCTGAGGATCTGAGTAATACTTATAAAGTCTCAATTTCTAATAATGGTGATATTCTTAACTGTTAATCCTCCACATGGTGCATCCTGGACTAGGTGCCCCTAGGCACGTAGACTAATAACAGCAGGGTCCGAGTGCACAGCAGTATAACTGGGCTTCCGCTACGGCGGGTGGGTGCGAACATACACCCAGGATACTTAAAAGGTATCTAAATGTATACGTATAACATATGTAGCCCTTGGGTTAAGGGAGATAACCCTGACAAAAATCAGGCAGTCTCATCAATTTTTGCAAACAGTGGCGACGTTACAAGGATGCCGTCTACCAGCCAAGAAATTTTGTTATTCTTCCACGTTTGTCTACGCTTGTCAACCTATCGAAATCGATTGTTTTACATGCCGTATAAATATGGGAAATAGTGAAGAGGTGACCACGTCACCAACTAAAATGAATAAATAAAAAAATGAAATAATTTAAAATCAATGTAATGGTTAACTAATACTTTTGTGGTTGGTGGGAGATCTCACTGAGATCTCGGCCTTGATTTCCTTTGATTTAACTTGATACGGATAATTATCAACACCCCCAGCTAATTTCAATTAAAAAAGCTTTTGTGTGATCTAAATTATCGTTCTGCAATTTATTATTACAAAATAATTTAAATTTACATACCAATACTGTATACCAACAGGAAAAACAGTACACAATATACTCACAGAACCACAGTCACGTTAACAACAAACGTAATAAATTCAAATACAAATAAGCGCTTCAAAACAAAGTTGGAATAAAATTAAAGTTGTTTAAATGTACAATAATACAAAATTGTAATTAAAATAGAAATGAATGATAATTTAAATATTTTATTCAAACAGTAGCAGTTGGTTTATCAAAATGAATGGAACATGAAATTATTTTGTAGTCACATTCTAAGAGGATTTTATTTATGTTGATGTGTTTAACTATTATATTTTTTAATAAATACTAGGTTTAAAATATTTTGAATTGATATGCAGTTAAACATGTGGATATAAATTTTCAAATATGAGTTCAAAAAATGTTGCGGATTATAAACAAATGTTAATAGTATTTTAAGGATTTTGTTGAGGGTTATAGGAACATTTATAATGTCTTGTTTATTGCTTACAAGTAAATCGTAGTATGATAAAGGAAAGGGACATAAATTTAAGTTTTTATGAGCTAAAGCTCATACCTGTCTCCGCGTTTGTTATTTCTTATATAGGGTCATTACAAAGTGGAATAATCTGCAATTCCATATTGTTTCAGCCCTCTCCTTTTACTCCTTCAAATATGCCTATGATAATCACGCTTTCTTTAATTTTATTTAGTTTCTCTTTATTTATTTTTTTACCATTTTCCCCAGTTTATATTTTTTTTACTCCAGATATTTTTATATTTTAGAACTAAGGATCATAAGGAGTTTATGCTACTTAACTCGTGATTTATTCTGTATTCTGTATCCTGTAACTGGTCGCCAATATTATTTATGCTATCAGTATATCTGTGGTTTATCATTTGAATCCAATACTACAGTCCTGTTTTGATTTAATTTTGAATTAAATGTTCTAACTAATACTTTATTGTTGTAAAAAAGTTTATTATTTTCTTATTTTATTATAAATTAAATTATTATAAACGTTTATTATAAATAAAATTTTTATTTAAATTATAAAAAAATATTTGTTTTAAAAACGTGTCTTTGATGCAACCGATTTGTTCAGATCACCTGCGCAGTAGCCAATAATTTCGAATTCGTATTTTATTGTGTACGTTTAGTAGAGTAATTCTTTTTAACATTTTTAGGGTGATATTGTTAGTAAGTGTTTTAAATAAATATTTTAAAGTGTTAGGGTTTCCAAGTTTTACTATTGTGGTTTATTATTGTTATTTGGATTGATACTTGTGAAAGTATCTAGCATTATTTTATGTGCATACACAAAGGATTTGTTAGTTATATAGGTGTATATGGTTTGAAACAATAAAGTATTTAAATTAGTTTTATTTTTTGTTTATAGTCTAGCTGAAACTCGTTTTACGTTGGTGAAAAGTTGAATACAATTTTTACTAATTTTTGTTATTTCAGTTTTTTGCACAACTTGCATATTTACTGTTTATAGTGATGCTTATTGGTACTTAATGATTTGGGTTAGTAAAGTCTGGATCTCTAGTTAACAATGATGTGGTTTAATTTGTGTTCTAATTGGTACACATTGAGGAACGTTGTGAATAGTTAATAATTTTGTTTGTTTTTACTATGATGAATTTAATGTATTTGTTCGATTATTCATGTTTGACTTACAAAAAAATTAATGAGAGATGTTTATTGTGTATGGTTTAAAGACTAGGCAAATGCTCTTTACTTACTACTATAAAATGAAAAATTTGCGAATTTTTAATACGTATTTGTTAGTACTATGTAAGATTTATGTACATATAACTAAATTCAAGTATTACTTGCATTTCTTTTTTTGTAGGTTATTTGATCGTACTACAACATACATTATTGGTCACATTAATAATGTTTGGAATGAATAAACGTAAGTCATTATAAGTTTTAATCATTTTTTTGTAACTAGCTACATTTGGATCTTCTTCGAGCACTGCGTTTGGCCAAAGTAAGCGTTTGTTATCTAAATATTTGTTTAGACTCATTGTTTGGTTCTACATCGAAACCACAAGCACAGACAACTTCTAATTTGTTTGGTCAACAAGCCACTGGTATGAGTGGATCGAATATTCCTTTTTCAGGATTTCAGATGAATTCAAATCCGTGGGCTGCTAATACGAATACAAATGGCACAGCGTTAGCTTTTAATCCACCTATTACGACAGAAGTTATTCAACGTAGTGGACAACCATCTCAGGTTAATGCAAAGCATATGTGTATTACTGCAATGAAAGAATACCAAGAAAAAAGTTTAGAGGTTTGTATTTAAATGAAAATTTGGTTGTGCCATTGAAATTGGTATTTTAAGCAGATATGTAAATGTATATTAAGGTAATTTAGGTTAATTTAGGTAAATATTTAAATTGTTGCTTGTGATTTTTTACATGTGGTTATTTTGATTTTGTTTTTAGGAACTTCGTTTAGAAGATTATACTAGTAATAGACGAGGTCAATCTGCTTCCAGCTTGGGTAATTCAATGTTTGCCGGATCTAGTACAGCAAATTCTTTTCAATTGGGATCATCACAAGCCGCAGCTACATCGTCATTGTTCGGGCAAACAAGCAAACCTGGAAATTCGTTATTCGGCGGTAGCACAAGTGGAACTGGTATATTCGGTAGTGCAAGTGCTACAACGCAGCCCACATTTGGCCAAGCTGCTCAAGGTGATTTGTATATAGATTATTACTTTATTTTTTGGTTGTTAAATATTTTTTGCAGTAAGTGAAAGCTGGATGAGTGGGTGTTGTGCAGGTTTGTACAGAGTAATTTGCGAACCACATTACTCATCGAATGCTTTTCACCAAATGCATGTATTACATTATTTGATAGTTAGGTGGATGTTACGTTTCATTATGCTAAACTTAATTTATTATACTTTTTGCATCAAGATAGCTTAATATTGATTATAATGCTACTCATGACACCAGTTTTATTTGGGTTTTTTAATATTTGAGGATTTAACTTGTAATTATGAAATATTTTTTCTTATTATAAATTATTTGTTTATAATTGGTGCTGTTTTTAAATTTTTGTTTAAAGGCAGCTTATTGGGCATGAAACCGGCCTTTGGTGCAGCTACTTCATCCTCATTATTTGGATCTGGCTCTTCTTTACAATCATCCAGTGGGATTTCTTTTGGACAATCTAACCAAAGTACGTAGATTTGTTTAAACACATGATATGGTATAGTTTGTTTGTGGATTATCTTATTCGGACCATTGAAGGTGTTCAGTGAAGCACAATGTATCTATTCTGGTACTGCGGTTAAATGTTTACCATGCTGTGGATTTGCATTTAAAAGATGATCGACTTGTTTTTGAGTGACTAATTGGTTCTTGACTTTTATTAATATGGAAATTTCTCGTTTATTATTATTAACCTAGATTAGTCTATAATTGCCAAAACCCTTAAACCATTAACAATCAGTAGTTGTAATCGGCTGATTTTTAAATAATGGTTACATTCAGAATAAGAACGTTTAACAAATTCTATTTACCGCAAGGTGTAAGCATTCTAACGCCCAATTTATCATTTTATTTGGAATGGAAGATTAAGCATAAATAAAATTAGTGAGTTCATTTACTACAATATTAATTATATTTTTTAGTTAATTACGCATCCAGATAGTTAGGCTTTGGACTCTACTCTAGCATTGTGTATAGAAGAACTACATAGTACAGGAAGAAACAATAATTAGTGAGTTACAAATGATGTAAAATGGTTTATGGGTTTAGTTGTCTATTGAATGAAAGTGCTGTTTGAATTGAACAGGTTTCCGTAAATCCGTTGGTGTATGAATTTCGGTTTTATGAGGATAGTAAAAAAGAACGATTTAGATTTTCGTATTTTCTAATCCTGATTTTCATAGAAATGTTATTTTTGTGTTAGAGAGGCTTAGATAATTATCCAAAAAATACTGGAGGTAGAATTGTATGAAGAGATGGATTTCTTGCTATTAATTAGAGTTTAGGTAAATAAATTCATTAGACTAAATGTCTACAATGATATCAGTTATTATTTGTTTTTAATCCAAATTGAAGTCCAATAGTTGATAATAAACACGGAAGTATACCTCGAGAACTTTAAAATTTTGTAGTAATACTCTTAACATTTAACACTTTTTAGATACGAATGTTTTTGGATCAAAACCGTTATTTGGTGCGGCTTCGTCCAATACCACTGGAGGATCATCTTTATTTGGCTCGGGACAGAATTTATCTCAGCCTGGATCTACAGGGTTTGGATTTAATCAGACGCAACAAGTGCAAACTGGATTAGGCGGTTCAACGAACTTGTTTGGTCAGTCTAGTTTGAATGCTGGTGCCAAATCAACTGGCATTTTTGGTTCTCAAGCGTTTGGTTCATCGGTAAGTATAAGTTCTTGTTTTGGTTCTGTAATTTTTATTTATTAACAGATAGTACGAAACCGAGATTTAATTGCCATTATTGGTTGTTTGATTCTGTTGAATTGTATATGGTTTTAAAATTTTATTAGTAGATTAGAAAATTTGAAAAGTAGATTAATTTTTTTTTGTGTACTAATAATTCTGAAGATTTAAGTAATATGAAATTTTAATTTTGCCTATTGATTATGTTCCATATTAGACTAAGACTAACACACATTTGGAGCTGAGTGCACTACGGTATAATCGGGCTTTAATTTTGGTGGATGAGAACTTTAAAATACTTTAGATGCGTAAAAATCATATTAAGTTGTATGTATATTATAAATAACTATTTGGCTAAGGGAAATAATTTTGACGGACATCAGGCAGTTACTTCAGTTTTAGTAAAGTAACAGTTATAATAACATCGTCTATTACTCAAAAAAATATTAATTTTTATATAAGACAATGGGAGGTAATTATTTCGGGTACTTTGAAAATACGAAACTTATGAAAAGGTGGTTACTCCATTTGGCAATTGATTGTTTTTGGAATTTATTTTTGTGGATATATATATATATATATATATATATATATATATTCATTCATTCATTCATTTTGGTTGGTGACGTGGTCACCTCTTCATTATTTCCCATATTTATACGACATGTAGAACGATCGATTTCGATGGCTTGACAAGCGTAGACAAACGTGGAAGAATAACAAAGTTTCTTGGCTGGTAGACGGCATCCTTGTGACGTCGCCACTGTTCGCAAAGATTGACGAGGCCACCTGATTTTTTGTCAGGGTTATCTCCCTTAGCCCAAGGGCTACATATGATATACGTATACCTTTAGATACCTTTTAAGTATCCTGGGTGTATGTTCGCACCCACCCACCGCAGTGGAAGCCCAGTTATACTGCTGTGCACTCGGACCCTGCTGTTATTAGTCTAGATGCCTAGAGGCACCTAGTCCAGGATGCACCACGTGGAGGACGAACAGTCAGGAATATCACCATCATTGGAAATTGAGACTTTATAAGCATTACTCAAATCCTCAGGATCATTAGCAACCCTTCCTCAGGATCATTAGCAACCCATATAACGGGCCAATCCTCGAGGTAATGCAATACGAGGCCGACCCATGGACGGGGTTGAGCAAGCTCACAGGTAATTTCGATGGTCTCAATTTAGAGACCGTTGCAGAAATTACACTGCAAAGAACAGATACTACACATGATCTTAGCTCAGAACTAAACAATGCTATGCATTTAGTGCTGCTGGTAGTTATATGTGAATTTCCTTCCATCTGGTTTCAAGTCTAACGATTTAGCTACACTAGTACTTTTATTAAGACTTTTATTGGATTAGATTAAAAACGTTTTTAATTAATTTTAATATGGAAATATTTAGAGCATTTTTACACTGTTGATGGTTAAATACAATTAACCCAACTATTATTCAGATTGATTTGAGAATTAGGATGATAAGGTAAGAATTATTTTTCTTAGCAATGGGGATGATGAACTGATGAATTTTGGTACATTGTGCATAATAACGCATTGCCCGGTTAGCTCAGTCGGTAGAGCATCAGACTTTTAATCTGAGGGTCGAGGGTTCGAGCCCCTCATCGGGCGCACCCTTTGGGATGCTAATGACCCTGAGGATTTTCGGGATGCTAATGACTCTGAGGATTTGAGTAATGCTTATAAAGTCTCAATTTCCAATGATGGTGATATTCCTGACTGTTAGTCCTCCACGTGGTGCATCCTGGACTATGTGCCCCTAGGGATCTAGACTAATAACAGCAGGGTCCGAGTGCACAGCGGTATAACTGGGCTTCCGCTACGGCGGGTGGGTGCGAACATACACCCAGGATACTTAAAAGGTATCTAAAGGTATACGTATATCATATGTAGCCCTTGGGCTAAGGGAGATAACCCTGACAAAAAATCAGGCGGCCTCGTCAATCTTTGCGAACAGTGGCGACATCACAAGGATGCCGTCTACCAGCCAAGAAACTTTGTTATTCTTCTACATTTGTGTTACGCTTATCAAGCCATCGAAATCGATCGTTTGCTATGTCATATACATATGGGAAATAATGAAGAGGTGACCACGTCACCAACCAAAATGGATGAATGAATGAATAACGCATTGTATTTATATAAGTACTAGATTTATTTTTAAAGGTTTTTATTATATTGGTTTTAATGTTTAAAAGTTTGTTTTTTAGCTTCATTCTTTTAAATGAAAATTAGGTCTTATCTACACGTTTAATAAAATTTTTAATAATTTGTTAAAGACTCAATCGACAGGAATGTTTGGAGCTAATAAGCCAGCTGGAACTAATTCTTTATTTGGAGCATCTTCCCCAGGGTTGACCGGCCTTCAATCTTCGCAACCCCAAACTGGCTTTGGATTTGGTGCGGGTTCTAATGCCATGAAACCAAGTGGTTCAACTTTGTTTGGAAATACGGGTACCGGGACATCTACATTAAAACCTGGATTGTTTGGAAATACTGGCTTATCTACAGGTAACGTGTATTTAAATATTTAAGGCGTCTTTTTCAACAATCAAATATTACTCCAAGTTCTTAAACGTTTATCTCGAACTGCTTAGAAACACTGCATGGAAGATATCAATTGAATTGACAAACGTATTCAGTAAGGAAATAAGTAGTTATTTAATTAAAAGAATTTAAAGATTTTTCGAGAAATATGTAATCAACGCACTTTGGGTTTAAATATAAACTTTTTAGACAATGCTTTCTCTTTCTTACAATGTTAAGATTAAAGACTAAGTGAATGTTTGTGTTTATAATTATATCGTATCGCTGATATAAGATTTTGCTTTTGATGTGGGATAAGTAATTAAAACATACGATTAAAAAATAGATTGAATAAAGAGGATCATTACTTAGATTACATTTCAATTACAATGCACCTGCTTTTTTTGTAGGTTCTACCGGATTTGGCTTTGCCAATGCTTCTCAATCGTCTTCATTTGGAGCTACATCTTCATTGAGTGGTGGCTTATTTGGTCAGGGCGCGGGTGTAAAAAAACCTATTGGATTTGGTACGGCTTTGACATCTAATGCCGTTTCTTCGGCAACCGGCGGGCCTTTTGGTTTTGGTCAACCCAGCTCCACTTCGAGCATCTTTGGATCGTCCAACACAGCCGCTGGTCAAACCGGATTCGGCCTGGGTGCTGGCAGCAGTTTGTTTGGTGGACAATCTGGAGCCAGTACCGCTACGGGTTTTGGATTAGGTCAGAAGTCGTTGCAGACCGGTGTCGGTTTCAACAATACAGGATTTGGATTCGGACAGAGCAATAGTCTTTTTTCGAATCAAACTGGAAACACGCTTGGATCGGGGTTGTTTGGTTCTGGAAGCACTGGTGGTTTCGGACTGGGATCGGCAACTCAAAATACTGGATTGGGATCTGTCGACTTTGGAGCGGTATGATTTGATTCATTGATTCTTTTTCTTGATGTCTACTGTGGAATATGTTTTGGTAGAAAATGTTATTTATTTATTTTTATTGAAACATATATTGTTGGTGACATGGAAACCTTTTTATTACTTTCATATTTGTAGAGCATATTGAACGATTTTTTATGGTTTCATATGAGCAGTAGACGTAGAAAATTAATTAAGTTTTTTGGCTAATAAACGGCTCCACAGTTTACAAAGAAGCTATTCTAGTTTTTATCAGGGTCGTTTCTTAGCCAAATAGAGACATATGTCATTTTTGTTGATATTTTGGTTTTGTCGATTTTTTAAAATTAGCGGAACCAATTGGCCTTGGGATCTGGTGGATTGGGTAACAATTCAACGGATCAACTTGCTCAAAATGTTCGTGCTCAGCAACAAGTCCTCGAACTTGTTCGTTCCATGCCCTATGGACAATCGTCGTTGTTTCGTTACATGAATTTGCCCACAACCACCGGTGCATCGACAGCAAAGGAAAAGGCGATCGATAGTGCGGTTATTTTGCGAGCCACAGCGAACGGATCGAACAATGTAGTTATCCCAGCCCGAGCAATGGTCAACGTATTGGCCGAACGAAATAAGTCGTCGAGTTTGTTCGTCAGTTCCAGTCCCAAAGGAAACGTTGCCAATGGCCGAGGTGTTAATTTCGGTCGACCCAATTCGACATGCATGTTTCAAATGGCCAATCGTAACAAGGTGTGCATGTTTATCCGATGTTCCATGATTTATGTGTATATAGATATATTGGTATTTTGCAACTCGATTTAGCTAACATCTTATTAGGAAGAACTCATTTCATTTTAATTGCGGCTGGTAACCTCATTATTATTTTCATAATTGTATAGTCTATTAAATAATCAACCCCGATGAGTTGATAAGCATAACAAATGTAGAAATATAATGAAGTTTCTCCATTGATAGGCGACATTCTTATGATGGTGCCATTGTTCTCAAAAATTTGGCAAGGCCGTTTGATGTTTTATCAGGGTTATCTCTCTTAGCTCAAAGGCCACATGTAGTCTATATATACCTTTCAAGTATCCTGTTTTTTTGCTTGTCAAAGCGGACACTCAGTTATACCGCTGTGTTGGTCTATGTGTTTGAGTGCACCTACTTCAGGATGCACCATGTGGAAATGACAGTCATCAATATCACAGTTATTGGAAATTGAAACTTTATGAGCGTTATTCAAATCTTCATGACTATTAGTGTCCGCTGTCTTACAGCGAATTAGGTATTGTTTAATAATCCATTGATCGTGTTATATATTGTTAGTTCCATTGTAGCATGTTGAATTATGTATTGTTAACATGTTTTTGATTAATGAAGATATGGCGTACCCTGCTCTTTCTGTTTTAGCTCTTTTCTGGTTTCTACGAAGACATTCCAAACAGTCCAACGACGCTCAATCGATATTCTTCCGGTTTGAGACGTGCAGTGTCAATTGGCACAAACAGTTTGAACGATTCGCCCGGCTTTTTCGTACGACGCGAGGAGTGGAAGCGGTTACATTTGCCAGAAAATATTCGTACTTCTATTCTCGAGCGTTCCAATGCCATTTCGAACGAATTCAGCATTATCGCCGAATCGAATTTGAACAGAACGAATCAAGACAATGGTGGTGCTTGTTCGAGGAATGATGGGTCGGGTGACAATCCTTTGCCGCCGTCGGACGGCTGCGCTCCGAGCGGATTACAAGTATGAATTTTGTCTATTTTCATTATCTTATAGTTGCTAAGTTTGATTGTTGGAATAACTATTTACTTTTACTCTTTTAAAGTGTATGCAACCAGAAACTTATTATTTTTCAATTTATGTGTTATGCAATCAACATTGAATTTTTTTTCCAAATTTCAGGAACCTACCGATTCAAATGTAGCGTCAACTTCAAATACTGAAGTTAATTCCTCCAATCAACTGGATAATTCAGTGACAAATGTATTGACTTCTATACAAGAATCTAACGTTTCGACACAAGAGGCAGAAGAGGCGTTTCCAATGGGCACAATTGGACGCGATTTGGATGACACTTTGGCCAGTCCGGCTAACATTACGTTTGGCGACATATCTGTATTGACAACGTTGCCTGACGTTACAGGTTTGAATCAAACCACCGACATGCATCAATCTGTTGGACAGGAGTCGTCGAACCCATGTGTAACGTCTAACGATCGGGCATTGGAGAGGGCAGGCATTATTTTGACTAAGCCAGGCTATTATACATTGCCAACGTTAGATGAATTGGCCTTATCTATTACCGCCGATGGAAGCTGTTGGATTGAAGATTTTGTTGTTGGACGCAGAGTGAGTTGTTAGCATTCTGGTATATACAGTTTGTAGTGTTATGCCTAAATGTGTTGAGATGATGTTGCATTTATTTGTAAAGGATTAGATGTGGAATGCTTTTTTTTTATTAAGTTTTGTCTATTTTGAGTATTTCGCTTTATGTGTCTTATTTGTCATTGCATTTAGCATTATGGACACATTTTGTTTCCCGGATTGACTAATATAAGCGGCTTGAATTTGAACAGCATTGTGCATATTAGACGTCGTGAAGTTGTCGTCTACCCAGATGACGATAAGAAGCCTCCAGTTGGAAGTGGTTTGAACAAACAAGCCGAAATTTCGTTGGAATCCATCTGGCCTACGGACAAATCCACGCATGAACCAATTAAGTGTCCCGAACGTCTACGAGTTATGCGGTTTGAAGATCGCTTAGAGAAAGCTACTAGACGCATGGATGCCAGGTACGTGAACTTATTTTCGAATAGGTATACAGTAATCTTTGTTTTCAACAAATTGTGTTTATTAATACGTTTGGATCTTTAAATGTTTTTTTCAAACTATTGTATTTTATCGTCGTTTACCTATCCTATATTGGAAACGATAGAAAACTAGAGGAATTTTTAATTTTAAACTTTATTCAATAGCTCAACCATACAGTAGATAAACAAGCTGCTGTCAAAATCAAGGCAGTATAATTCATTAAATTAATTATTTGAAGCACATCTAAGATGTACTAAGACATTCCTTAAACATTATCTTATAAGTATTAGTATAATATTTTATACTAATATTATCAAAGTGTACTTTGGGTTAATAACTAGAATGCTAACATTAAGAAAATTAAAAATTAAGCAAATTAGTTGTTTAAAAATAAATTATATTATATAGATATATAAAAATCGATAACAAAGGCTATACATTAAAAATATTCTAGGTAATATTATTTACTTTCTAGAACTTCAAAGTGTTTAATGTAGGGAGTCCGCACGTGTTTTAACCCAATATTATGGAATTTGATTTTGTATTACTATTTATTTTCTTAATCAACATTTTTTTATTTTTCAGACCATTTACATTATATTTGAAAATTATTGTAAAAAATTATTTATATTATGGTTTGTTTTGTCTGGAGACAATTGTATAAATGTAACATTTTTTAATTAACGATTTTTCACTTTGTATGACAAAGTAAATTAATTTCAAAAGTATATTAAAAATTGTCATTTTTTTAAAACAGGCTTGATTCTGTTAATTGTTAAGTGATCCAGATTATCAAGTTGTAATTTGGCATTTAATATGAAATTAAATTTACCAATTTTAGTGTAACCTTAAATAGCTACTATTTCGACTTTAATTGCTAAATAATATAAAATTAAGTAAGTTTAATGAGGTCAATCAAAAGACTATTTCGAATCCCTTCTTTTTATTTTTCAAACAGATTTATTGAATATCGACCGGATTCGGGATCATGGGTGTTTGAAGTCAAACATTTTTCCAGATACCGTCTCGAAGATTCGGATGACGAAGGTCAGGACAGGGATAAGAATTCTGGCGAAGAACATCCAACATCACGTGGCATTAAAAACCAAATTGCTTCGAGAAAGGGAAGTGATGGGGAAGCGACTTTGGGTAATATTACATCGGTTTTTGTGCATGAAATGAATTCCTTTTAAAACAAAATTGTTTGTGAATTTTATTGATTTTTATAGTTTAATTATTGTTGAGTGAAGTATGTTTAAATTCTACCTACACGTATTTTGATCTGTTTGTAACAAAAATTGTTTGAATCGATTTTACAATAGAGTGATTTGTTTTACAAATATGTCCTTTTTCTTGTTTAGTATATAAAATTTTATTTCGTATTTTAAAAGTTCCAATAAACCTGTTTATTACAAGGCACATTTATCGACCTATGGTAATGGGTTAAATGTTATGTGTATATTAGCCTTTTATTTATGCTAATCCCCCTCGTTCAAATGAATTACTTAAATGGGCGTCCGTTTGTTTACCCTATGCAGCCAACAGAAATCGTTGGAGGGTTTTAACTTGGGGGATGTAGTCAACATTTAATGTCAGCACACCTCAAGTATCGTTCTTTAAAGTTGACATTTTTGCAGACGTTTTGGTTTTTGGACTACCCTGGGTGATAACCGGTGGGGGATGTTTATCCCCGATGATGATGATATGTGAATATTACTGTTGATTTCACATCCTGAAAATTTAAGTGATACTTATTATTCGATGATTGCGATATTCCTGATTTCGTACTTTTATAGGGTGCGATTTGAACTCAGCGGTGTAACTGGGATAGGTCGGAAGTAGTAACCTTTCACACGATAGCGTAGATATTACTGAAGCTGCGGCAATTACAATGTACCGTTCTCCAAGCTTAAATGGAAAACGATACTTATTTTCTACATTTTTTACTATTTAAATATTAAACTGGAATTTAAATCATTGAGATGCTTGTGCTCCCATTACTTGTTAAATTTTTATTGATTTGTTTAAAAAACTAGATGGAATGCATTAGAGTTTTGAAACGCAGTATTTCTTTGTAATTTGCTATTTTGAGTGATGACTTAGATGTTTGTGACAGCGTTTTTCAACGTTTTTTAGTTTTGAAAAAGAAATGAATTGTAAAAATTCATCAATTTCCTTCTTTAGATGAATTTATGATGCTCTTTAGAGCGTCTATGAAGGCTTGCAAAGAGTTGGAATCAGACTCAAACGACGCCAATTCGTCCCAATTGAATGTTGATGATTGTCGAACGGATGATGTGAATCAGCAACAAATACGATCCGACACATATCAGTGTTTGTATATGAGACGCAATCCAAACACTGAACAAAATTCATCAAATCCAGTCCCTAAATTAGCCTACGAATTGCTAGACGAGATTAGAGACTTGTTGCCTGGAAAATCGAAAATGTTTAAAAAATCGCTCCATAATCATTCGTCGCGTTTAATTTTGGATTTTGGACTGTGGCAAGGTTATCGGCTTAGGCCATTTTTTGGATATTTTCGTTTGAATGATTTGAACGCTCAAGTTCTTATTGTATCCGCTTCCAATAATGACGAGAATCATCGTAATCACAGTCATTGCTTGACAAATTCAAAGCTCTCTTTTAATCAGTTGCCATCATTTATCGAATTTTTCGATGAGGTCAGTCTATGCCTTTATGCATTATTTGTTTTACAATTGCATCAGTTTTTATGTACTAATTACAACAGCTGTTCAATAGTACAAGGGGTTTTTTAGTGCTGGAATGGTAGATGGGTCTAAAAATCAAGTCAAGTGCCAGATCCACGTCCTCACTAGTTCCAAATTCACATAGTATCCCAACTTCCTATAGGAAAATGTTGGATGCGAATTGAACTTGGTGGAGGAGGATAAATAAAGTTACTTGACTGGAATACTGGAATATTCACAGGAATTGACGATGGAATTGGAGGTTCAAACCTGTTAGCGAATCCACAAACCCAACAGTTACATCTGGTAAATGGATGCTTTGAGATAACTTTTAGGCATCTTAAGTTTATACTAGCACCAAGTCACTGAGTGGGAGTCTAGTGAAAGCCTAGATATAAGCCTGCTCACCTGGTTCCTGCTGTTATTAGTTTGGTTACATATAGACAATTAGTTCGAGATGCACCACGTGGAGGATTTTACATGTATTAGTCAAATCCTTAGGTTTATTAGTATCCCAGATGTATCTAAAGCATTAGATTTGAAACGGACTGTACATGAATTTGATCTCTCATTTTCTATGAATCCTTTAAGTATTAAATACCAATTAAAATATCCAACATATTAGTACAAGATAGTAAAGGTTTAATGGTATAGCTGCAAATCTAATTCCTGAATGTAAATGGCTTTACTCAGACTAGGTTTGCAGTCCTGCCAACCAACTTGTTATTTTAAACAGTTGGTCTCCCTGACATATTTGTTAGTTACATATGTCGATGATTTCTTATCAGTTTTAGAAAACATTTTTATTGCCATTATTGTTGCGTATATTCCTCGAACATATATGTCAGTGTCCACCTACTGTATTTTATATAATTTACGTAAATTAATGTTTACAGCATTTTTATATTTTAAATAGGAAATGCTAAACTCGGCATTGATGACATCTACTTGCATAATGCAAACAAAAGATGCCGCTTTGCACGCTCCCCAAGAACACTGTCCTGTTTGGTATCCAATCATCGGCCTTTCTCCATTGGAAGCCTACACGCGTGTTTTAGGTTGCGGTCATTTGCAATATTTCAGTTGTGATTCCAGTGTAAAAGTTGAAACACAATCTGACCTTGTTGAAACGCCCAGATTGAATTGTTTTAAGCGTGTTTTTAGTTTTTGCCAAGCTGCTTGGGGTCGTCATCCTCAATCCGCCATTGCTGAAGTCTATGCTTATTCCCCACTAAACCGACCTGAGGAAGTCAATTATGATGAACTGACGAATCAGACAGACGTGACTGTGGAGTTACTGGACGGTTGCTTGAAGGGCGATGGATATATTGATCCGACGGATGAAGAAATATATCGAACGTTTAATCTGTACAATTATCCCTTGAGTAAATACAAAGAACATGTTGGTATTCCAGCTTTGGCTAGAAAACAGTCTGTATCCGAATGGATAAGGTTAGTTTTAAGTCTACACGAATTATTGTTTTTTATAACAATTAATTATTTTTATATATACAGTTATATCTATCATAAGCATTGTCGATTCTAAACAGCTGTTTAAAGCCGACAGTCAAACCTGCTCGTTTTAAGTTGATTTAGTGGCACTCAATTATTGTTTGCATCGATGTCACTTTGGATACAATTTTATCAAGGTTGTCATTCATTGATTAGATTACAAGAATTTAACTATTTTGCAGTAATACTTACAGCATTCAGTTGTCTAACCAAAAATTGCTAACTAAATTTTTACCAGTCTGCTTGCTTTTTACAAACTATGGATGTGCGAATAATTATTCATTTCGGTTGGTGACATAGTCACCTCTTCGTTATTTCTATATTTGTGCTGCATATCTTAAACTGGCTCACACGACCACATTTTAAACTGACTACGCATTTATTTCTCCAAAAGAAAACAGTGTACACAGATTGGTCATAATAAATTAAAGTTAACAGAAAATAAGAATGGATTTTCACAAGGTGTGGTACTATCTCCGTTTTTATTTTCACTATACATAGACAGCCATCACGTGTTTAAATTTGACAATGATATGGTCTCATGCACAGATATTTCTTCAAATAATGATCTAGAAGAATTTGAAAATTCTATTAATAAAAATTGAACAGTGGTTTACTGATTTTCATTTCAATTTAAATTCATCAAAAAGCAAGCTGGTCAAATATATAACGAGGCGTACAATGGAATTAAATAAAACATTCAAATTGAATCAGACAAACATATGTACCTATAACAAAATTAAGTATTTTGGGATAAACATAAATAGCAAACTTAAGAAAACTGAATTTTGATAATCATATTACTAACATCTTGTTTTTATCCTTTAATATTATATTGCTCACCTGTAATTTATCCTAGTTTATTAAAACAATATTATGTTGCTGTAAAAAGATGCATATCTTTGGTGTCAAAATCTGCAGGAATCAAATATTCTATCTTCTTGAATGATATTGTTAACAAACATTTAAAATCCTGTATGCAATTGGCATCAAGGATTGATCGTGAGGATTTGAGTAATGCTTATAAAGTCTCAAACTCCAATGATGATGACACTCCTGACTGTTATTCCTGCACGTGGTGCATCCTGGACTAGGTACCTATAGGCCTATGGACATTCTAGATTAATAACAACAGGGACCGAGTCCACAGCGGTACAACTGGTTTTTACTGAACTCCCACTCAGTGAATGGGTGCTAGCATACAATCTAGATGCTTAAATGGTGTCTCAAGGTAGCCATTTACCATATGTAACCCACTAGACTAAGGGACTTCATTTTGACAGAAAAACAGGCTTCAGATCCTTATCCTGTGCAAACAATCATAAAATTTCGTTCAACCAGAAAATATGTGATGGAATCAGCAGTCGAGGCCCCCAAGGCATCTGATCTCCTAAACTCATCTGGGGAAGGACCAAACCTGACGGGTTTGTATGAGAGAGTTAACAAGATTTTGACGAGCCTGACTTAAAGTCGCCAAGGTGTGAACGATCTTCCTTTGATGGCTCCCATGAATCCGTCAACCAACGTCATCCCTCGTCCCCACAGAGGATTGCCTTGTCAATTCCTGTGAACACTGGCGCCGTCGCAGGGAAGCAATCTTCTAGCCAAGAAACTTTATTTATCCTTCTCCCCAAGTTCAGTTAGCATCCGAAATATACTCCGCATAGGAACATGGAACATACGGTCACTATTATCTGTTTTGACTCAAGCATTTACTGCCGCAGAGCTAAATCGTTACAAGATTGACATCGCTTGTCTTCAGAAAACAAGGCTAAATTGTTCAGAGCCGTTTCGTTTCCCTACAGCCTCCCAGTCTGTTGCATTATTTCTCCCACACCAGGGGGTAGAATTTTATCTATCCCCAATAGCTACCGGTGCGTTGACTGGAAGGGCATATTTCCACGATTAATGTTTGCGCGTTTGAAAGTATCCAAATACTCAATGGCCGTCATCAATGCCTATGCTCCAACCAATAATTATAGCGAAAAAGAAATGGATGAGTTTTACGAGCAACTAGAAGATTTATACTCCCGACTCAAAACCTCATCGCAAATTATTGTTATTGGAGGAGATTTTAATGACAGCTTGCAGGGACGACGTTAATCTCCTCTGGATTGGCCCTTGGAAAAAATCGCGCAAACAATGCGAGAACGGAAGAAGATTAAGTGAATTCACTGCTAGGTGCAATATGGTTCCCATGAACACATAATTTCCAACACCTTGCGAAACATCTGACAACATTTCGTTCAAGCTGTGGTAGATATTCTTCCCAAATTGATTACGTTTTGATTAGCACACGCTGGTTCAGTGCAATCAAGAATTCCCGCGCATACAGAAACTGCCGAACAGGAAGTGAGAACGATACCGATCATTCGCTTGTTTCATGTTCACTTCGTTTAGCCCTGATATTTCTGCTCCAGATTATTCTTTACTGGCAATGCGACTATGCTGACAAGTTCTCCAAAGCTCCACTTGTTCCAACTGCAGTATGAGAATAAATCGACCAAGAACATTCTGAAACGAAAGATCAATTTAGCTAGTTTGGTGTTCCCCCATTTAACCAACTTAAAAGGACCAAACTGGTTTACCAATTCTCGATATCTTTATACACAAGCTAAGATATTCACGAGAAAAAAGTGAAGCAAGATCATGGCGTGCGGAATTTTGAAAAAGTTGAGGAGGATGAACAAAGACACTGGGATTTTGCAAAAAATGGCCATATCAGCGATAGTTGATAGGATTCGCCCGGAAAGGGAGAAGACCACACGTCTTAACCAAACTGGTTTTCGTCCTGGTTTTGGATGCGTTGATCAGATTCACACGCTCCGGCACATCCTAGAATTTCGGACAACGTTTCAGCTTCCCACGTACGTAGCGTTCATAGAATACTCTTCAGAAAACGACTCTGGATAGCTTTGTTACGTGACGGAACCCTCAATCAAACTTGTGAATCTCCTACGTGCTATCTACAAGAACTCAACTGCTGTAATCCGCCATTACAACAGATATAATACAAAGCCGTTCGAAATTTTGTTCAACTGTACAATCTATGATGTATTTGCCAAGTTTTCTGGACAAAAGGAAGACGTATATGTTGGTAGAAAGCCTATCATCAACTTACAATACGCTGACGATACTGTTCTTCTAACTGAAAATGAAAATCAGCTGCAGCAAGCATTGGATTTTCTTGTGAAAGTTTCTGGTGAATATGGTCTGAAGATCAATCCCAAAATTAATCGAGATACTTTGAAACCTTGGTGGGCATCGGGGTTCAAATCCCACTGGCACTAAAATGCGGGCCCACGTTTGGCTGCGCTAAAATGCCCACTGCTGAATGATGTTTCTAGTAAAACATTCAAAGTAGCAAAGATAAAAAATAATAATAATAAAGAAGTGGCTTTGCCACCAACTTTTATTATTATTATATCACTACATACAGCTCTAAACCAATCTAAAGCTTCTAGAAAAACCAGGAGAAGTTACCTGGACATGAAAGCCAAAATGAATCGATATAAATACTACCATACTTATCCAGAATCAAACGAAATTGAACTTCTAACAAACCACCTACGTTTTTATTTGAACTAATTTGGAGATCATATAGTATATTGTAACTGTACCTTATAATGACTCATTCAAAGTGTAATATTATTTTTTGAACCACATGATTACTGTAATGACTATATTTATGTGCATCATCATATAACAGTATTTCATTTTGTTCCCATTTTTTGTACTGGTACATCTTTTTGTCATTTTTTAATTTAATTTATTTTTATTGAGGATTTGAGTATTACTTATAAAGTCTCAATTTCCACTGATGGTGATATTTTGGACTGTTCGTCCTTCACGTAGTGCATTCCGGACTAGGTGCCTCTAGGTATCTAGACTAGTGCGGTCTCGTCATTTTTTGCGAATAGTGGCGACGTCATAAAGATGCCATCTACCAGCCAAGAAAGTATGGTATTCTACGTTTGTTGCGCTTATCAAGCCATCGTAATCGATCGTTCTACATGTCGTATAAATATTGAAAATAATGAAGAAATGACCACGTCACCAACCGAAATGAATGAATGAAAATAAACTTTGAATTTTTAGTTAAAAAATATAGTTATTATTAATAAGATTTAAAAGTATTAATATAGTTTACTTTATATTTTGTTTGAATGATGTGATACCAAGCTATCGATGATAAGCGTAACAAATGTAGAAGAATAACGAAATTTCTTTATTACTGGGTGATGTCTTTGTGATGGCGCCACTGTTCGCAAAGACTTCTCACAGACCATGCACTATATATGGCACTGAATACAGGCCCACGTACAGCTTCGCTAAAATGTCTACTGCTGAAAGATGTTTCCTGTCAAACATTTAAACGAGAAAACACAAATAGATAATAAATAATAAATATACATTTAGATTCCTTTTAACTACCCTGGATGTATGCTTGCACCCACCAACCATAGCAGGAGCCCAGTTATATCGCTGTTATTAGTCTAGATGCCATTTAGTTTAGGATGCACCACATGGAGAAGGAACAGTCAGGAATATTATCATCATTCAAACTATAAGCATTACTCATCCTCAGGATTATTAGCATTAGTTCATTGTAAACATTGTGTTTCGAATATTCGAAATTGTAGAGTGCAATCACATCCTTGGCTCGAATCCGAATTGAAAAGGTTGAATCTGATGAAGGTAGCTGAATTGCGCCAGTTGGACAGCAATAATGACGGTTCGACAGTTGTCCAAATTCCGTTTCAATTGGACCAGCCAATCGATACGCATTCCATTGCCCAGGCCATATTTGCTTGTTTGGTCAGCGGCGAACCGGGGGTTGCCTGTCGTTTGGCCATTGCCGCGAGTATGTCTGCTCTCGTTTCGTTGGTCAGTCAAGCTACTTCTGGCGATCCTTCAATTCATCAAGGCTTGAAGCATCAGTTGAATAAATGGCACGAATTGAAGGTATTTTGAGTTTGTTTTGAATTCAGATTGAACCATGTAATTAGTTATAATGCGTTTTGCTGCCTATTTTGCATAGATATGGAAGTGTTTTTTGACAATTTAAATGCCACAGCATTCGATAGCATTGCAGAATGCTTTTGTATTGTAGTATAATTATATAATTTCAAAATGCATTACTGTACTTGCTGTTATTATTATTTGTGTGTGTCATATTCCACAGTATGATCAACACATCCCTTTATCTCTTCTGCGTGTCTACTGTTTGTTGGCCGGATTGCGTGAATTTCCCCATCCACATCGTCCGGGTGAATTTATCCATGTGTTGGCCCATCTCGACTGGGTCCAAGTGTTTGGCGTCTATTTGTGGTATTTTTCGGATTACGGAGCCAATTTGTCGGATGTACTCAAGATGTATGCGCAAGAATGGCAATTGAATAATGGTTGCAATTCGAAATTTTCAATTCCGCGTCCATTGCCACCTTCCGTCGAAAAATTGACAGATCTATCGAAAGCCTCGACAGAACTGAACGATTTCCTGCTCCATTGTGATAGATCACTGGATGACAATATTTATGGTATGTGTTTGAATTTGGAACAATGTTCTTTAAGAAAGCAGAAATAATTTAACATCAACTGACATCTGATTCAATGGCAAACTTTATATATAAGTGCCAACAATTCGATGTTTTTGTACGTAACCGCGTATTGACAAATTTTGCAATTTCGCAAATTGTTTTGATGCATATCTTTGAAACAACTTTACCTACTTTAATTGTAGATGACGTATATTGTAAATGGCCCAAAGACACCGTCTACCACTTGCTTCAATTGGTCGAAAACGCACATCACAGTTTGGCACATACACTTGATCCATGTAGCATGCTTCGTCAATACGCTTCCACGTGTTTCTCGAGTTCTTCCAATTTACTAGACTGGTCGTTGTCCTGGCATTTGTGGCGCGTTCTGACAGCCTACGGGTATCGATCGTCGAGTTGCCATTCTGATGACTCTTGCCAGTCGCCAATTGTGTCACGAATTTGTCAAGAATTTGCATCTCAACTTGAAGGAGCAGGTTTGTGGGAATGGTCGGTATTTGTATTTTTGCATTTGGAAGATGAATCTTTTCGAGAGAATGTTGTGAAAACTCTCATTGGTCGGCATGTATCTTTGGTTCCTTTTACAATCGACCAAGATTTGAATGTGAAATTGGTTAAATCTGTTTTATTTGGAGATCTGTCAATTGTACCCACACCGGCGTTTACCAAAGCCGAAAACTTTGTAGTCAACCGCTTGGGAGTACCGTCTTGTTGGCTTCATGAAGCCAAGGTAAGTTTATTTAGATGGAATGGTTTGTATGCTTATGCTTATTATTATTATTATTATCATCTCTGAATGCCTCAGGGTGCTATGTGAATTTGGAATTAACGAAGAGGTTGCTGTACCACTAACTGTTGTGTTATTATTATTCACCACATTTTATTTGTATTTCCTTTTCCAACCTCAGGCTATTTTAGCCCACAGTCGTTTGAGTTTTGTTGTATCCAGTTCGGGGACTTTTCACCAATCGAATTCGTGGAAAGAGAATGATCATATTCGTTTGCTGGCTACATTAGAGGCCAGTCATTGGTTTGCAGCTGGAAAAATTCAAGCCGCGATAGACGTACTTATGAAATATTTGCTACCAGACATTGTCTTAAAAACAAGCCAATTTCCGCCATCAGGTGTAATTTTCAATGCGAAGTTTCAAACGTTCAGTGAATTGGGTCGTCAACTCACTTACTTGATCAAACCATTTAGCGAAATGCCAGAATCGCTGCTTCCTCACACGTACCATTCGAGTAAGTGGAATGCGTGAATTTACCTCTGATTGTTACTATATATATAATCCATTAAAATATTATGTTCTTTAGAAAAGACTTTCCAATTGAATATCTTGAGTAGACTATTCTTGCCCAGAACGAACTGTGTCACTGGCTGGCTATGCGTAATAAGGTAGCACTAAAATTAGTGCTGAACCTCAACGTGATATTCTAGAACATTGAACAATTAACAAAAACAATGCTCTATATATAGTTAAAAATGTTTATTATACTTTTGAAATTTATATATTTTGAGTCATGCTTATAAAGACTCAATTTCCAATGATGGTGATATTTTGACTGTACGTCCTCCACGTAGTGCTTCCTGGACAAGGTGCCCCTATACATCTAGACTAGAGTCCGACTGCACAGCGATATAACGGCTTCCATTACGGCGGGTGGGTGCGAATATACATCCAGGATACTTAGAATTTATACGTATACCATATATAACGTTTGGGAGATAACCCTGACAAAAAATCAGGCGGCCTCGTCAATGTTTGCGAACAATGCTGACGTCACAAGGGTGTCATTTACCAGCCAAGAAACTTTGTTACGCTTATGAAGCCATCGAAGTAGAT
The DNA here is from genome assembly GCA_025895645.1 of Cardicola forsteri. NCBI lineage: Eukaryota > Metazoa > Platyhelminthes > Trematoda > Strigeidida > Aporocotylidae > Cardicola > Cardicola forsteri. The sequence goes on from JAKXYG010000613.1 coordinate 41,368, forward strand.
CTTTTATATGTCGTATAAATATGGGAAATAATGAAGGTGACCACATCACCAACCAAAATGAATAAATAACTAAAAGAAGCGTTCCGTTTATACAATTACCTCCAAATAGCACAAACCTTAATATAATTATAATTTTTTACAATGAAAATGTGATGTAAATGGTTTGAGAAATAAAAAAATTGATTAAGAAAATTAATTATATAATGTGAAATTAAATTCCAAAACACGTACGGAACCTCTACATTAAATCAATGAATATTCGTTCACTAGTAATTAGTATTATTCATTTTATTTTTATTGATTGCGATGTAGGTATTATGTTTATAACATCCAGTTTTGTAGACTGAACAAGCTTAAATTTTGTAATATTTGTATGTGCTAGTTTCAATCAAAATTAACTGTTTATTACAATTCATACTACTTTTCTACTAGCTATCGGTGTTTACTTGTCCTACGGTGAACTCTTGTGTTTGGTCAATCATCTTACACTCTACTGCAATCCCCTCGAAGACGATGTAAATTCCCCAGATGCTGTGGACGATGTCGCAGTAGAATCGTCTTCGTTTTCTTCCACAACCGACCGGTTTACGACATTATTGAATAATATTCGTACAAAACACATTGAGTTTGCTGAAATATTACAGGATTTTCCGACCAATACCCTACTTGAACTGTACGTATGACCTTGACTATTTTGCAACTTAACAATTACAATTAGGAATTTTTCTATTACAAGTTTCAACATTTTTCCTTTGCATGTATCAAACAGAGCTGTGAAATCCGAAATGACCTCCACTTGCGTTCACCTGATGTCGGCCTTCTATTCAGCCAACGTATTTAGAGAATTCGAAATCACTAAGCACCAGTCTGAATGTGCCGACGTGGATCCATCCAACTTTTTACAACAACAAATTTCGTCAATCAGAAAACTTCTTTTACCTGCCGACTACCGTTTGAGACAATTGCGCATTATTGCTGAAGTTAAACTTTCACTAGGATTGGCGTGACGGATTCGTATTATTTATTTTTGTATTACTTTTATGACAATTGACGTTTAATGTAAGATAGATAAAGTGTATCCATTTATATATATATATATATATACATTAATCTAATGAACATTTTGTTAATATTATTGTTTACTGTTAATTCGTCATTACGATTAGTAGGCTAATGATCATGAAGGCTTGGGTAATACTTATAAAGTCTCAATTTCTAATGATGGTGATATTCCTGACTGTTCGTCCTCCACGTGGTGCATCCTGGACTAGGTAACCCTAGGTATTTAGAATAATAACGGTAGAGACCGAGTACACAGCGGTATTATTGAGCTTTCGCTACGGATTGTGGGTGCGAGCAATCACCTAGGATACTTAAAAGTATCTTAATGTATACCTATACCATATGCAGCTGTTGTGCTAAGAGAGACAACCCTGACATGAAATCGAACGGCCTCGTCAATCTTTGCAAACAGTGTCGACGTCACAAAGATGCCGTCTACCAGCCAATAAACTTCGTTATTCTTCTGCGTTTGTTACGCTTATCAAACTATCAGAGTCGATCGTTTATATGCCGTACAAATACGGAAAATAATAATTTTCTCCAATCTAAATTAATCAGAAAACCGATTTACAGAGAAGAAATATATATTTAATAAATGCAAAGTTAATCGTCTGATTCATCATCACAAGCATTTTCCTTCTCCGTTAGCTTTTGTTTGGTGTCGAGCAATTCGAGTATATGGTTGACGGGTTTTACTTGACCATCATCACTGACAGTACCGGGTTGGATAACGCCACATCTACAAAGTAAATTACACGTATTGTATTCAACATGATATATTATTAACATCAGCCAACAATTTGACACTAAACTTCAGGATAGGCTGTTCGCATTCTCAAAATTCATTACCTTAAAAAAATGAATTTTGGTCACGTTGTGATTGGTGTAATCATCCTTTCATTATTTTACGACTCCAATAAGGATGACAAACAAAAGTATAGCTACCGTTCGCAACATTAGCTTCCTCAATCCATTGGCTACGTATGGTGTGCGTATAGCTCAACATACAATTCGAGTCCCTTATGTTACGCCAAAGCGGAAGCCCAGCAATACCATTTTGAACCCTATTTTAGCCTTAGATGCACGTCAGTCAGGAATATTATTAGATGTTGAGACTTTATAAGCATTATCCAAATCATCGTGATTATTAACATTACGAGAAAACAATAACCAACTAAGATGCTTTAGCTCATTTATGTCAATTACCGTTCAAGTTTATCGATCTGTTGAACTAATTCCATCGCCAAATACTCCTTTTGCTCGTCCGACATACCCTCCATAGGATTGGGCTGAGGTTTTTCCCATCTTCCCGTCACGGGATTTACATTTTCTCTCAAGTGTGCAAATTCTTCAGTTTCTGAGTCAGACGTTGACGAGTATTCTTCAGACGTAAAGCTTTTGGTTTTGGATGGAGACAGTAGAGCGTTGCGAGCCAAAAATCCAGCGAAATTCCCAAAACCCGAATATTTGATAGCTCTGGAAACTAAAGCAATTAGATATTTTATTACTATTTATGATAACACTCTACCCGAGCATAATCGTATTGGGTTTACATATTTTAACGTTACTGCCGCATTTGGTTAGCAAAGGCGAACAGAGTTCGATGTGCGCATCTCCCAACTCTCTGTAAGTCCCCAATTAAATTCCAACTCAATAGTACGTTTACTAATTTTTGTATTTTTAACTTATACATAGTTGCTAGGCGTAAGTAACTCATAAATAAGGTGTGGCGTTATTGTCCGAATTAAAACATTAAAATTGGAATTATGAACTTACTGTTTTCTTTGCATAAAATATAGATTAGCAAACCGGCCAGCTCGCTCACTTGAGGGTGCAGATTTGTGAGAAGGCGGCACATCCTTTAAAATAGGAAATATAGCGATAACCATGTTAATAAGATGCCTATACAAACATTGATTATTCATCTGAAATAAACTATAAAATTATTAGTATTAATTGTGCTTTAGACTGCAATTTTAGTAAGTCATTCATCAATACAACAGCAACGATGCAATTTATTTTAATAATATTTCCAAAGTTGACATTCCAACATCAAAAGTTAGTGGCAATGCCACATCTTCAAAAATTCCAAATTTGCATAGCATCTCGAACAATCCCTTTCCATTGTTCACGATTTTCGGAGGCGTGTAGGGATATGTCAATCCAACGACTTAGCCATTGTTTCCAAGATAAAGTCCCGACCAAAATAGGATGGAGATCGTCCTGAACAGCATCCATCCAGGTACGTTTCAAACCACCTTTCCTCTTCTTCCAATCGGAATTTGGACAAGTCAGGGTTATGATACGTGAGATTGCATCAGAATTTCTACGAAGAACGTGTCCAAAACAGCGCAATCTTTGTTGTCGCTATACCAATGAAGAAAGATCATGAAATTGAAGGTCATTTCGAATTTAGCGGTTACCGATCTTTTTTGTCCGATCCCTTAATACAGAGGATGCAAAATGGGTGTTCTGCCAAATGTATTTGAGACATCTTGCTTCAGGTTTGTCAAGCTTCTTGATCTTTGACCCCGTAATGGTCCACGTTTTATCTGCGATAACTGCGACTAGTCATTCCAGCATCTTTTAATAATGAATCAACAGAAATTGAACCAATTTGCATAAAACCTATCACCTATTATGTAAGAAAGAACGATGAAGAAAACTGGAAGGTTTATGTGGCCGGCTTTGTACAACTTACAAGCTGTCTGGGACAATTATACATCTTATTTAATCGCTTCCACCATCGTTTTTCAGGTAAAACATTCCGGTAGTATTGTAGGAGGTTCGAATTATAAAAAAAATACTAGAAACATTAACTATTATCGTTTTTAACGTTTTTCAGTCACGACCACTTACTTAAATATTTTGAATCGATTTTTTCTTTAAATGAACGTAAATCACATTGTGACTTGGGTGTTCTATACGCTTATTTGTCTAAATACTGTAGTGGGTATAATTATTTTTATTTGATAATACTTTAATGTTACTAAATAAACACTGGTTTCAGTTTGTTTAAAGTATTGCTAATTAACAAGTTTTGAATTCAATTATCATACAACATCCGCGAATCACATCTGTACCATTGATGACATTTAGTACAAACGGCGGTTTTGTAATGGTAGAAAAAAAATTTCTAAGTTGTATGTTAATTTGCAATTGTAGTTATCTGTTTTCAAAACACGCAGCAGCGGAAAATGGTTATTTGTAGCAGTATATTACAAACAGTGATAATTATTTTAAAATCACTGAAATTATCAATAAACACCGAAATATCTAATTTGACATGTTATTATTGTTAAATTTGCCATACAATTGCAATATGATCTTTACCGGTTTCTAATAGTATCTCCCTCTTCAGGTAAACGCTCAACTTCTTTGGCGAGATAAGGCAAAATCTGAAATATTATGTTGAAAAAGAATATCATATAATGTAAACAATATATAATTATCAATGTTTTCATTAATTATTAAAAACACATCACTCCCAAATAAACGCTTTATATTATTTTCTAAATGTGCTAAACTCATAAAGATTGAACCAACTTTTAATCGACAATATTTTCGAATTTCACGATTAGATTTACAAGCTCGGATTAAACAACTAAAAATTGGAGACAATTTTTCACCCATTGTGGTATTATTCGTATTGCCATTATTTGAATTTAATGAAGGTTGAATCTAAAACCGTTTATGAAAACATTTTTAAGAAATAACATCATTACAATTCACTACAAAAAGAATTTAATGCTTCAAGGTACATACAGCTTAAATTCTAAAATAGCATATATTCTTTTAAAAAAATACAAACACTTGTTTGTCAGGTATTTACTGGGCACGCCCATATAAATAACAAAAAGAATGCTTAAAATGTTGATTAAAATTACTATAATTTTTATAAAGAATTTCATCTACACGCATACAAAAATTATTATTATTTGTCTTCGCACACGTACAAATAACTCACAATTTCAAGTTGTATATCTAAATAAGCAATTAACATTTGAATGGCAGACATTCGGTTAACAACTGGAGCAACGCTTTTGTGTTGCAAAACGTGAGATGTGTCGCCAGAGTTATCATTGTCAAACAACAAGTAAATATACAATTCTTCAGGAATAACGTTCAAAACATTGACAATTTGACTAAAATGAAGAAATAGGTTAATTACGTTTATATTACAGAAATGCAGATTTAAAAAAGATAAAACGAAAGAGTTTAGGCATAGGTTATTTAATTAACAAAAATTTGCTCTAATAATAACAAAATGCATAATTATAATACAAATAATATTTCTAATTAAAAATGATCTAGTTAACATTCATGTTATAAGTGAAATGTATGCCCATTCTCACAAAACGCCTTCGATTTATCTTACACAAAAATAATATTTAAGCTATATGGACATAAAAATATCTAGCAATATTAAGAATAAGTGACAATAAATACCACAATCATTATTATTACAAAACTGCTTCACTCTAAAGAACAAAAAACAACAAAATTGTTCCATCTAATTGTTGGCATTGAAGTTCGCATATACAGATAGATTGGAGCTTTCTTTCAGCGCTCACTTAACACTATCATTGGAATCATGGATGAGCTTCTTTGCTGTAGATTACTAAAATAAATTCATATTGTTGTTTATCTAACAATCTTTATTTTTTTAAACGAACTATCAATCTTAAGTTCAAGTATTTTTCCTTTCTTAAAACCGGCTACGGTCGATAATAATGATACAATTATATGTAATAAAAAATGTAAACAAAGTTTATTTTAAAAATACACATTAACCTTAATACAATATAGTACTACGTTTACAAAAAAAGTTAAAATATTAGCCCCATAATGTTTTATCTATATATCATAAATAGCAATCATTTAATTAATAAGTTGTACTCAAATTAATTAACACCCGTAAATAAGTAACCACCACTACAATGAAATTATATAAATTACATTTAAAAAAATAATAACAGATTTTTAAAAATACAACTAACCTATAAAATAACCATTTTCCATTGTCAGATATATCTTGAACTAAAAAATTTCTTAATAAGATCACTAGTTCGTTTAAATTAGATTTTGTCTGTTTAAAATAAAAAAACGTATAAAACTACCTGCGAACTCTGATCTTTACAAGCATATAAAATATTATAAAGACACTTGAGCGCTTCACACATAATTTCTAAATCCAGCAATAATAAATCATTTTTTTCAAAGATTTTAAACATTTTTATAAAAATGGAAATGGTATCAAATAATTCGTCCAATTCTTTCCTAAACTGATTTTTTTTAAATTACGGTTACCTTATTGAATCACATAAACCTGACATAATGAATAATATCTTCAAATGTATCAATAGAACATGTTTTGAACCACCATTAGAAATAAACAATACAGCAAAATCAAGCAACTTTTGCAAAATATCTTGAGACCTAAAATATAAAAATGTCAAATACGTTTATTAGTATACTTTAAAAAGCTAATTGTATGTGATTCTTTAAAAATAATATTCGATAATATCTTTAATCCATCTAGTCTAGATTCATCAGTCAAATCATTGGAATGTACATATGGAAATCCAAAATCGACAAGTTTTGATAAATAACATTGAGATGTTAAATATTTGCGGTATTTCTCATGCCGAGATAAAATTTTTAAACAAGATAAACATTCTGGAATTTTTGATAAATCTTCATTGTTAAGTATTGTTTCACATTGTTTCCAAATATCCTAAAATTGTTTACAAATTCCCGTTACACATTTACCTCTTTTAAACTTTCACTTAAATCATCAAGTAGAAAATCTTTTTCAAACTGTAAAAAATTATATAAATAAATATGAGTACTTTTTTATGAAATTCCTCAAGCATGTCGTATTGAACAAAGAAAAACAGTTTTCACGTTTAAATCTAAAAGGTATTATTTAATTTTTTTATATTTAAATGTTTAAAAATAATCAATTATATATATATATATAAATCCTGATGCAATTTCACATATCTTAGCTATAACCCGCCAAAATCCCAATTGGAAGAAAACGACAAGTGGTCAAAAACGTACTTAGATAAATGCTGTTTGAGACAACGTTCACACTATTTCATCCAAACTTTGTTAAAAAATAATGGATAAATCATTGGACTATCATATCTTTGAATGCCTCCAAAAACTGTAAAAAATTGAAGGAGATTTTTTTGAATGTTATGCAAACTTACACTTAATGAAAATGTGGTTCTGTCGTCAACTAATGCCATTATTGCATAAGAATATCACTTCTAGAATAACGTCAGACAATATCTATATTAACCCAACATCGGGTAATTAACTCATTTTCTCAGTCAAGTAGGTTAATTATCTAAGAATAATCTTCAACCTTTCATTTCATTTTGCAACATACCAAAGCAACTTAAACATGCCTCATATTTGTAAAATGTTAACCACAAACTAGAAATCATCCCCGCAAACATACAAAATCTATATAAGATCACATTTACAGCACTGTACCCAAGTTACAGTGCTCATTCTCAACACTGACCGTATTTTCAAAAAAAATCTTAAAGAGCATTCATTTAAGATTTTTAAAAAACCTCGAATTTATTCACACTTTACTTTCATATAGAATTAATACAACTTAGGATAACCTTCTTTGCGTGTAATTACACTAAGAACGCTTAAGATTTTCAAATTAGATCACGACAAATACATTCTCAAAATTTATTCAATATTCTATTTTTAATTAATATTTCTCCCGATTCCTTCCTATTTTACATACCATCCAACACTATGCATTATTTAATGTTAATTCACGTTTACTTTTACTCATTAACCACCAGTATCATTAAAAACTCACATACTTCAATTAAAACATTACTTATGTATAAGTAAAAAAACTTGTACATTATGTATGTCGTTGATATTACAAATAATAAAACATAAATAATTAAAAATCTAATTTCACAACTATCGCACACATGATACATAAAAAACGTGCAATTAAGTACACAATAAAAACAAAAATAAATTAAACATAAATTCAAAAACAAACTGTGTTTACAAAAATAAACAAAGTTGTTAACCAACTTCATAAAATGTTAATATATATAAGATATTCAAAAACGTACCATTAATTTATAAATATATAATTAATAAAAACACAATTTTAGCATTACATTTTAAAGTTTTTATATTTTTATATACAAATTAAAATTGTTTATAAAGTAATATTTTTAACAGTACAATTATAAATTATTTGCTTCGTGCAGTTCAGTCTAACATCTTGCTCTATACAGGTTAACAGGTTAATACACGAGTTCAGGTTCAGGTTCAGAATACACGAGTTAAGTAGGAGTAAACTCCTTTTGATCCTCGGTTCTGTTTATCAAGTTTATCAGAAGATTAATAACAATAAAAATAAAATAAAATTAACATGGTTGAATATTAGGATACCAGAAGTTGGTCAGAGGTAAAAGGATACATCAAATGAAATTGGCAAGCTGATAAGTGTCATATGCCTTTTTTGAAAGCTGAGAGTGAGGACGCAGAGATGACGCTACCAGGCAGATTGTTCCATGAAGTGATCACTCTGTGTGAAAAGTGATGACTTCTCAATCTGGAAAAAGATCTAGGTTTAGATAATTTTAGGTTATGTCCCCTGAGTGAATTTTGGGCTAAAGTAAAAAAGGGTAGATGAGAGCCGGAATTGAAAAGTTGATAAGTCAGGATAATATCACCCCGGAGACGCCTATCCCGTAGAGGAAATAATTTTAGGGATTTGAGCCTTTGGAGATAAGAAAGGTTCTTAAACCCATGAGGCTTTTTAGTGACCGCCCTCTGTACCTTGTCTAATCTAAGTGCGTCGGATTTTAGAATGGGAGATGTAACCTGAGCACAGTATTCAAGGTGAGGCCTGAGGTATAGCATGTAAAGAAGGCGTAGACATTTAGGTGGGATCTTACCAAGATTTCTTGTAAAAAACTTAATGAGCCTGAAACATTTTGAAATAGCCAAAGAGTGGTGTTCAGTAAAGTTAAGCGAAGAATCAAATATAACTCCTAAATCCTTAATAGAATTAGTTGATTTTATCGGCTGTGAGTTAGGAGGAAGATAAAAAACTGTGCCAGACGGTCGACCGAAAGTAATGTGCTGACATTTATCCTTATTAAGTGGGAGCTGATTCTTTAAAGACCAATTGAAGATATCAAGAATGTCAGCTTGAAGTAATTCTGGGTTGGTCCCCCAGATCTTAACGTCATCTGCATAAAGCAGAATATTAGAGTGAACGGCAGAAGGCAGATCATTTATAAAGAGGATAAATAATAGGGGCCCTAAGACAGACCCTTGAGGAACCCCAGAGGAGATAGGACAGGAGGAGGAGGTATCCGCCCCTACCCGAACCTTAAAAGTACGGTCGGAGAGAAAATCTTTAATCCAGGCTAGGATGGACCCTACTATCCCTACTGACTTGAGCTTTGCGATAAGAAGATTGTGTGGAACTTTATCGAAAGCCTTTGCAAAGTCAAAATAGATAGCATCGACAGACTGATGCCTCTGAAGCATGTCTGTGACGCTGTTTGAGTAAGTAATAAGATTTGTAAGGCACGACCTCTTTGGCATAAAGCCATGTTGAGCGGGACTAATAATATTAAGCTTAAAGAGATGGTCCAGTAAATGGGATCTAATAAACCTTTCCATTATCTTACTAGGAGTAGAGAGAATGCTTATGGGCCTATAGCTGTTTGGTAGAGATTTACTCCCAGACTTATGGATAGGCCTAATAAAAGCGAGTTTCCATATGGAAGGTACTTGCCCAGTCTGAACTGAAAGATTAAAAATATAGGTTAGGGGAGGGGAAAGAATATCCGCATATTCTTTCAGAATCCTAGGGTATATTCCATCAGCACCACAAGACATAGACTTAAGGTGCCTAAGGCAGTCTGAGACTGAGAGCTTAGAGATTATTAGAGGTGTTATAGGTGGACACTCAAATGTAGGGAGAGACTGAGTAACTCCGGAAGGTTGAAAAACCGAGTTAAAGAATTCTTTAAACAAGTTAGAGCTAGAAGGACCTGATACCTCCTTACCTTGTTGATCTATAAGACGAGGGAAGGAAAAAGTGTCCGCCCGCTTGTTCCTGATAAATTTGAATAGGAGTGCTTTATTAAACTTAGCTTTATTTAAAAGTTTGTGTAATGTGTTCCCTCTGTGCGTTCGAATAAGTCTAGTACATTCATTACGAGTATCTAGGTATCTATAGTGGAAACAAGGTAGCTTTGTAGCTTTCCACAGGTAGAAGGCTTTATTCCGCTTATGAATCATTCTGGATATGGCTTTAGGAAGCCTAGGCTTAGTATGTGTAGGAATTCTGAAAGGAACAAACCTATTTAACCCTTCACTTATTACCTTGTTGAAGAAGGCATAAGCACCTTCCAGATCATAAGTATATAATTTTTCCCAATTTGTATTTGTTAGGAAGACTCTAAGTCCCCTGCTATCAGTTTTCCTGAAATCAGGTATAGGATTCAATTTAAGTTCGCAAGTATTTGAGATAGGGATCGGATAATGTACTACAAAGCTCACTACAAGATGGTCACTTTTTCCAAGAGGGAGAAGGAAGGACATAGAATCAATATCTACAGTGTCATTCGAGAGTACTAGGTCAAGACAAGAGGGGTTAGTTCCGATTCTATAACGAGTAGGGAGAATACATGCTGCTTGAGGGCATGCACAGCACAAATTTCCAGTAGATTAGAATCAAAGACATTAACTGGTATTGAAGGAGTGGCCCAATTTATAAAGGGACAATTAAAGTCTCCCATAACTACGAAGTGATTAAACGGTAGAGAGAGGACATGTCGGAATTCCTTTACCAGTTCAGTATTTGAATGGTGTTTAAGATTAGGGGGCGGTACAACAGAGAGAATAGAGTTTTTGTGTTTAAACCCCCCACAACTAAATGAAGAAAGTCATATTCAGCTGAGTGGGTAGAAGGAACTGTGATAGTCGAGTAGGTTAACCCATCCTTGACGTAAAATAGACACCCTCCATATTTACCTCTAAGGGAATCTCGTCTTACTACACTATACCCTTCCATATGGAGTTCAGAGTCAAGTACATCATCTGATAACCATGACTCCGTAATGCCGAACAAGTGTGGGGGCGAAGGGGAAGATAGGAGGAGATGAACTTCCTCTAGTTTATTGTTAAGGCTTAAGGCATTTGTGAAATACACCTTCAAAGCCAAGGGAGAGGTAATAGTGGGCATAATTGCCTTAACCTGTGGAGGATTGGGGGCCGGTGAGAACTCCGGGGTGAAATCCGAAAATCCTGATTATCAATGTCAATATCCGGTCTAAGAGGCGTGAGTTTCACTATAGGACAGGCGTGGATTTGGGGAATAGGGGCAAGGAGAGTCTAGTTAAGCGCTCGGACAAAGGTAAATCTTTCGTAACTTTGATCCCTTTAAAATGTGCCCTCACCGTAGTCCAATTTCGAAGTACAGTTTCACTGTCTTCAGATGATGCACAAGAGACCAGGATGGGTGGGGCAGTATGTTGGCGCTTACAAGAAAGTCTGCCAATTTGGAAATTACCCGCTTCAGGATGACATTTCTTGACTATGTCAGAAACAAGTTCTTTGAAGTTGGTGATATCAAGGCTAATACCCCTGACAACTAGATTACGATCACGTTTTATGCTATCAACATAGCTTTTCGTCCCTTCTAAGATTTCTTCTTGGGAAAGTTTGAGAACAGTATTTGATACTGTAGATAAGGGGTTAAGACTAGAAACTTGGGATTTGAGAAATGTGATATCTTGGGATAGGGAGACAGACAGTTTGGATAAGGAGGAATTTACAGAATCAAACTTGGAAGACGAATCAGACATCTTATCGACTAGATTAGATAAAAATTCAGTAACAGAGGTAATCTTAGTGTCTAGTTCATTAATTCTAGAGGACAGGGTATTATTATCCCTGACTAGATGTAGTATTTCGTCTAATTTTCCATAGCTATGAACGGCGTCAGAAGGTAGTGCCTGCAACTCCGTTTCACATCTGCAATCCATGCATTTATAGTCCAGAGGACTATCTGCAAATTGCGAGTAGTGCACCGAGAACAGCCCGGAACACGCCTCGTGAAACCAATTTTCGCAGGTGGCGCAGAAAATGCCAACCTTCACGGACTTCTTGCACCGTTGAAGACCACAGCTGGACGAATTAGAGGAAACCATATCTAAAGAACTATGTAAAAATACAAAAACAAAAATAGAAGTTTAAACAGGTACTATTACTGGGGAAAGACCAGCAATATTCTTTTGATGGAGAATTAAAATAAAAATAGTGTTAAAGCACGATGCCAAGCAAATAGATAGATGGATGGATAGATAGATAGATAGTGGAATTTTAACAATGATAGAAAACGAGCAAAAATTATAAATATACAAAAAATAATAAAACAAGTACCTATTACAATGCCAAAAACACTGTAATAATTTTTAAAAAAGAAGAAAAAAGAAAAGGATGATTAACGCTCCAATGGACGTGTAGCGTGACGCGCGCCTTAACCTCGCGAGTTGATAATGTTAAGATATTGGGCTCTAATCCTGAGCTTCTACAACAAAATAATTTTAATATTTATGATTGGGTTTCTAAAAATGCGCTCTTTTTTAATCTTTCTAAATGTAAGCATATTAGTTTTGGTAGACCCTCGGACAATACTTTTAGAGCATCTGCATCATCTGATATCGTTATCACTTCAGTCCAATCTATTAAAGACTTAGGTGTAACCTTCATTTTACTCCGCTTATTTTCAGCTTATCACACTCTAGCTGCTCAAAAATGTTTTATGTTGATCAACTTTTTTAAACATATTCTAGGGAATATTCCCTCTAGCTGTGCATGCTTACTATATATGCTCTATATTAGGCCTCATCTTGAATATTATATTCAAGTTAATTCCCCCATCCTTAAATGTAATATTCATCGTCCAAAACAAGTTTGGAAAAAAAGATTTCAAATTACGCAAGATCTTTCATAAGGTTGATTATATTAATCCTTTAAAAATATTAAAATTATTCTCTTTATCCGATAGAAGACTAAGAAGCGACCTTATTTTAGTTTACCAATTCGTAAATTTTGGCCGCAGTGCATTGTTTTTTGTTCCTTCACAGGATTTGTTAAGAAGACATAAGTTAAAGATTTGAAAACCTAGAGCTTGTACCCGTCTCCGCGGTTGTTATTTCTCCCATAGGGTTATTTAAGCATGGAATAATTTGCCATACCATATTGTTTCAGCTCCTTCTTTTTACTCTTTTGATTAGGTCTGTGATAAGCATGCCCTTTTTAATTTTATTTAGCCTCCTTTTATTTATATTTCCCCAGTTTATATTTTTTCCCACCCTAGATATATTGATTTTTTAGAACCGAGGATCAAAAGGAGTTTCTCCTACCTAATTCGTGATTTATCCTGTATCCTGTAATTAAAGTTTTTACATTTTTTAAAGAATTAATATAAATTATTGTTTCATTTTTGTGATAAAAGTATAATTTTTGTGTTAATATGTAATACTTAGGAATAAAAATAAATGTGATATTTATTAATTTTGAAAAAAGTGCTTTATTTTAAATTACACTTAATGTTTAATTATTGTAAAATATTAATATTAATTAAATTCAGGTTTATACACGAGTTAAATAGGAGTAAATTCCTTTTGATCCTCGCTTTAAAATATCAGATATCATGGGTAAAAATAACAAATAGAAACAATAGAAATAGAGTTTACATAAAATTGAGAAAATAGCGTTTATCTTATGCCAATATGGAAGCCTGGAGGAACGAGGCTAACACAACATGTAGAGAAAAACTATTCTAGGCAGAAATAACCCTGTAGGAAAAATGGTGAAGACTTAATCGGTATTGAACTCTAAGCTTAGAAATCTTAAACGGTGTCCTCTACGCGGATTGTTAAAAAGGACAAATATATGCTTAAACTGATTTGAGTTAAAAAGTTTGAATACAAGAATAGGATCGCCCCAGAGTCTCCTTTCTTGGAATGAGAAGAGTCAAAGAGCGTCCATACGCTTTGGGTAAGGGACACTTTTAAGGGCGCATGGCAATCTAGTAAAACTTTTCTACATCTTATCAAGTTTGATTATATCCGTCCTTATGATGGGAGACGTTATTTAAATACAATATTCAAAGTGCGGCCTAAAATAACGTTGATAGAAAAGCCAAGTACAGCTAGCAGGGGTGTTTCCTAAATTACTCATAAAAACTTAGTTAAACGATAACAGGTTACGACTACTTTGTTTTAGTGCAACGTTGTAATAATCTGGGAATTGGAGGCTTTAAAATGATTGCCTAAATGTTTTCCAAAAATGAAGTGACTACATTTGAATACATTAAGAGAAAGCGCATTATCTGGACACCATTTTCCTAATCTAATCAATAAATAGTCCAAATTTTAAATATATAAATGTTACTTTACATTAAAAACTCTAATTTTTTAATCGCATTATAATTAAATTAAAACCAAATATATATTTAATAATCTGATTTTAATCCTATTTATAATTTACAACTTATTTTTTCAATATACCTAAATTTAGAAAAACAGTTTACAGGTGGACGGTTACTGTCATCAAAAATTGATGATAAATAACTGAAATCTTACTAGTCTACATTTCTTATTGAAAATGTAATCAAATTATTTTATTAGTTAATAAGCATATAAACGGTGATTTTAGAAATGTGGATTTATTATTATTATTAAGCTTTAATATCTCACTAGAGATACATTTAGCGTAAATTACATTTTCACCATCAATATATAAAAAAAATGATTACAAATATTAAAAAAAGTAGTAGTAAAAACAATGTAAGCAAAATGAAATAGAATGTCATATGTTAATAAATATAAATGAATTAAAATCCAAGAAGCTACGTAGCAAAATCATTAACTAGGCAGTAGGGGCAATTTAATAAGGGATGTCTCTTGTGTAAATGTTGTACTTGTTGACTTTCTCATAAACTACGCTTGTACTAATTACTTGAAGTAATGAATAAAAATGCAAGACATTGACGTGAACGTTTACTGTCAATTATACAGGATTGAACCAACGGAAGAAACCGAAAATTAAAATGAAATCGAAAATGGATTGATCGGGAGCGGATATAAAAGTGGTATAAAAAAGGTTATTTATATAGCCGTTCTCACCAATAACAGTTATTGATACATTTAAACGAAAAAGTCAGTGTTGATTAAATATTATTTCCAGAAATGACGTGTTACTTTTGCAATAAAATATAATATTGTTTATTATTTTTGGTTTCAATTTTCTTCACAAACTGTTACCATTACAAGCTTGAATGTAACAGGAATTTGTGGGTGTATCGTATTTTACACTAGATTTTTATTTTTCACACACGGAAGCAAGTGAAAATTGACGTATGCGATTTTGAGAACAAGCATTTATGTTTTTTAAACAGAAAATAAGCGTTAACATAATATTTGTAAATATTTTTAGGCTGATTTTATTTGCATACTTAATGAAGTAGCAAAATAAACAGTTTGGGTATCCGCAAAAACAAGTGTTAATGTTTAAAATTTTTTATCAAAAATAAAGCTTTGTGAGATTTACCGCAAAATACAAAGTCATGTATACGTGGTAACCAAATCGCACATTGAGAAAGAATATTAGTACTCCATAGATCAAGTAATGTTTGATTCCAAAAAATGACAATTATTGGTACAAGAGAAAAAAGTATTAAATACCGTTTTGTAAATAAAATTCGTATATCCGCTAATATGTATATATATATATATAACATAATAACCAAAATGACTTACATTACTTTTATTAACGCTGCTAATTTGTATATAACACTAGAATATGTTTTAGTGTTGATGTTAGAGGACATAAATTTAAATATACCAATTTTAACTAATAGATATACTTTCAGTATCGGTATACATATTTGAACAGGAGTAATTGTAACTAGAAAATGTAATAAAAAAACTATTACTAACAGCACCAATGACGGTAAAAAGTAGTCAGTTTGTTAAAACAATTTTTAATTTACAACCTTTATGAAAATGAATGCAAAAAACAGTTATAAACATTGTTATTTAAAAAAAAAATAATTACTATTATTATAACAATAGATGTATATATAATCAAGGTAGTGACATGAAATGTTTTGCAGATTGACTGTTATTACTATTACTATTGATATTAATATTTATTATTATTATTATTAGTTGTTTATATTACCATTATTTATACTATTACATTGTGATGCTTATGTTCTTTATTTTGTACTCCACTTAATTGGTTTTAAAAAGAACAATAGTGCTAGTTATCTGAGCGTTTTTGCACCTTTACTTAGGACGTTTGTTACCTTTAATAACAATTCTAACAACACTCGTTCGGATCAGGAATAATTATACACAGCGTGCAGCGAATACACGTTCAATACAAAAATTGTCTTACGTACTAACAGTTGTCGTTATTCCCCGTAATAATAAAAGCAATCACAATACAATACAGTACATTAAAATAATAAATAAAGTTATTTTTACAACACATAACAAAATAATTGTACAAATTAATATTAAGGCAAATGCTTGTCTTTACAAATACACAACTTAGTCCATTATGGTTAAT
This sequence comes from Cardicola forsteri, assembly GCA_025895645.1. Classification (NCBI taxonomy): domain Eukaryota; kingdom Metazoa; phylum Platyhelminthes; class Trematoda; order Strigeidida; family Aporocotylidae; genus Cardicola; species Cardicola forsteri. Next base: position 58,096 of record JAKXYG010000613.1, read on the forward strand.
CGAGGAAGTTGTACATTGTGTCGCTCTTTAGCTTGCTGTTCAAAGCTCTCGTATTGAAAAGACAAATCTTTCAACGAATTGACGCTAGTTTCAAAAAACGAATTGTCAAAATTACTGACTGTATTGTAATGATGCAAATGGGCCTGTATATATACACAATATGATTAAAAATATTTAAATACAACAATCTAAATTTCAAATTCAATTTAATCCAATGTTATCACAGCATTTATTTAAAAAAAACAATATTGAGCACTAAAATAAAATATCAAGTTTACTAACTTTCCGTCGATAGAGCTTGTGAAAACGATTCAATATTGAATTGAAACTTTGATAAATAGCTGTATTATTTGATAATGTTAGCAAATGGTATTTTTGATTTATGGGAGGAACCAAACAATGACCAACTTTCCAACCTTCACGATTCCATGGAATAAATTGCAAACGACGTTGCAGACTGTACAAAATGAAATATGGCATTTAAGTTGAAAAATGTTGAACAAATACCCAATGTTGTACAGTACTTAAAAACTCGCTATTGATCAATACGGCTTATTCGCAATGTAAGTGAACTAAAACTACACTTTTTCAGTCACATCATCACATGAAAAATAGTTTTTGAACCAATCACAATCCACTTGACTAGTTAAAGCAACGCGACGAGGCCTGTCTTACTCCATTATTCAAAATCGAGCTGAATTAGCCCAGCGACGCAAACTCTAAAGGGGGGGATAAGTGAAGGTTCTTGTCTAGCAGGCGGATTCCTTGTGACGACGCCAGTATTCGCAGAAATTGAAGAGGCAATCTTCGTCAGAGTAATTGGGGGTTAACGCCAGTTGACGGATCCACAAGCCTAACCGACTACATATGGTAAATTGATGCCTTGAGATACCTTTTAGGTATTACATAACACCCATTCACCAAGCGGGAGTTCAGTAAAAGTCAAGTTAGTGCTGTGCATTTGGTCCCTGTTGTTATTTGTTTAAATACCTGTGGACACCTAGTCCAGAATGCACCACGTAAAGGAAGAACAGTAATAATGTCACCATCATTGAAATAAATATTTATTTAAATCAATGGGTGACTGCACAATTACTTTAGCAACTATTTCATCTAGATAAAATTAAAATATTTGCTATATATATTTGGTTAACTTTACATGGTCACTTACATTAAATTATCTTAGTGTGAATATGCTAAACATTGTGTATAAACTTCTATATTTTATTATGATATACACGTGACTTAGTGTGAATAAACGAAACTTTTTGAAATTGAAGTCAAAAATTAACACATTGATGTAGCAACTGAAAATGATAATTAATGAAAAAAATTTTTGTTTTCAATACACTTGACATTATTTTAAACTTTATCCTTCTCGAAAGTATACACAAACGTAGACAACAATATTGTCTGAAAAAGCTGCACATTTAGTTTCTTTAGTAAAACGGCATGCATAAGACAGCGTTTGCGACAAATGATGAAATGGCCAATTTTTCTGTTACTATAATTCCCAATAACCAACTGATTCCAAACTATATTAATGTACATGAAAATGCCTTTCAACCACAAAGATTGAAATCCTGTCATATTAACATTGAGTACGTAGGCAATTATAAAATAGTTCGTTAAGCATTAATAAAAACTATAATAATAGTAATAATAATTTACCGATCGATGTTTTCCCGAATACTCGTAGCGCTGACTGAACCACGGAGAAGGAGGGCAGCTGCTAAATAAGTATGCCGAAGCGGATCGAGAGATACAAATTGATAATTGTGACTGAATGCGTCGGAAAATATTTGATCTACTCTAATTTAGGGAAAAACAACAAAATATTCTAGGACTGTCATTCCGCTCTCCAATTTTATCATTTAATTATTCTACCAAAACGTTTTTAGCAACTCTACACTTAGCATATTCAAACAAAAACACGCAAGTGAGATATTGAATTAGTGTTCATTTGAACCAGGATTGAACAAATTGCTATCTTGACAAATTTTAATTATCTCCAATTGAAGCATAAACACTCTTTCAAAAGGACATTCAAAATTATCATTATATGTACATTATTTACAGTATTAGTAATATTTTTTAGCTTAAAAACTACAAAAATATGGTTCAGCTATTTAAACACTGAAAAAATACACGACTCAGATTATAAACTGGAAAGAGAAGCTTTAAGCAATGAGTTGTTTTTATTGCAAAATATAAATGGATCTTATAAAATATCTTACTCATCGTACTAGTAAATGTACACTTTACATCAATAATTGAGAAACAAACAAACATTTTTTGATAAATTTATAGAAAGAACTTTAAAAAACAATGCATTATATAATTTGTGCAGCAACACAGCTCTAACAATAATCATTTTTGTTTAAGTGGTAGATGGAAATACACACAGATTACCAAGCATTTATTAATTAATAACTTTGTGCTACTTAAACAAAGTTAATGTAAATTTTAAAAATTACTTCGTGTGATAATGACAATTTTTTTCTATTCTACGTCAACAAAATTGGCTGTAAAATGCATTACATTAAAAGCAATAATACTTGATAAAATGCCGTTTTATTTGAAAATAAAAAATTGAATATTTGTTTATCAACAATGTGCAAAAAACCCCGATTTTATGTTAGCAACGTCAGAATTGTTTAAAAAATACAATCGTTTGCAATTTAGTGTAAAACAGTCATACATCATTTTGCATATCAAAAATAAAAGCACATCTTTTAGCATTCTACTTTTTAAAATAATCAAAGCATTGCTTACTTTCGAGGTATTATCGTTTTTGATTTAAATGTTAGAGGACTCTGAGATGCAATAAGATAATGTAACCGAGGAAATGGCACCAGATTCATAGTAATTTCATTAAGATCAACATTCATGGATCCTTGAAATCGAGATGAACTGTTAGATTAAATCAGAAATAATATTTTAAGGTTTAAATGGTTATAAATAAACATGTATGCATTTAGTAATTCCATTTCTGTATACTTAAAGTCACTTCTATTGAATTATTTGAGGGCATAGAAATAAGAATATTTTTTGTTATTGGCATATATATTACTCCCAGCTAAAACTGAAATCACTTTCTGGCGCTGTAAACTACATTTCAGTTAACACAAAAACAAAATATCTGTTTACTCATAATATACATTGTTTATAAAAAAAACTATCTTAATATACTTTTAATCTAAATAATCGTTATTAGATAAACAAAATTATCTAGTTACGATTTAAAGTAACACAAAGTTTCTAAAACGTTTATTTTAAAAACAATTATTTATTACATAGAATTAATCATAGATAGACTTCTTTTAAAGTTACAAATATTAGTACTAAGTAACATCGAAAATAGTTACTAAACTTAATAAAGTGGATTAGTAATAATCACAAATTCTTTAAAAAAAGAACTTTCAAACGTACTAAAAATTGTATAAACTGTTCATTCTAAAATACCCTAAACATATATATATATATATATATCAGTTAAATTTTAAAAACAACATAAAACAAGTTAACTGCTCTAATAAATTTAAAAACATTTTTTTAAATAAAAATTGTTTACTGTTTAAGTACAATTAACGTATTTAATAATTTGTAATAATTTTATACCAAAAAAAACATTGTTTTCTTTTACAACTGGAAGTAATAATTCTAAAATTCTGTTCTACATAAATTTTTAATTTAGTATCTAGAATGTTAAATTTTTTGTACCGGGATGGTATAGCCGCACAGCGCTCGACTTTAATCTCGGTGGGTATCGGATCGAATCTAATCAATGGCACTAAAATGAACATTGTAAGATGTTTCCCGTAAAACATTCAAAGTCGTAAACATAAAATAATAAAAAATATTTTTTAATAATTTTAAAAATAAAAACACAACTTTTACAATACAACATTTAAAACTATACTTCATTGTTAATTTTCTACTAACTATTTGATAACAGTTTAACATAAAAACTAGAGTTAAGAATATTAGCATATCTACAAATTTAAAATAACTAACGATCTTTTTACTATTAGATTTAATTATATTCATTGTAATTAATAGCACACTAAATGTTTTAATTACAGACACATCAAGCACATTATCGTAAAAAAGAAAACTTAATTTATTTTACAAAACCCAAAATCAGTAGCAAATAGTTTACCTGGTCATGTTAAGCAGCATTGTAGCAACCAAATTGTTCATTTCATCAAAAGGTTTTCCGTTTTTCATGTCGACTTTCGAAACTTTATTTTCATCTGTTTTTACTTCTTTCTTCAAATTATTTAAAATATTGACTAATGCAAAATTATCAACCGGAATAACACAATCTGCTAATTCAGTCAGTTCATGCAAAGCCAAAACTGTGTTATATGGCGAAGTAATTACATCATCATCCTCTGAAGGAAATATAGCGGTATTCATTCTATTGTTTGCAAAGATTACAAATAAAATTAATAAATAACTACCGATAAACATTTGGATATTCATCACTGAGTAATTTTAGTATGTAAGTACCTATACCTGAACCAGTACCTACGCAATAGTTTAAAGTATTTTACAGACCTCCACCCATAGAATGTAGCATAAAAAAGCATTGCAAACAATCGCATAATTCTGCTGATTTTCTAATAATTTCGCACAATTCTTCGTGATGTAAACTTCCATATTGTAAATGTCCAACGGCCCTTAAAAATAATTATTATTACGAAAACTCACACATACCAATTATTTCCTGAACCAGAAACATCTGTAACCAAGTATTGACTATCAAATATTTTTCTTAATGGTCCCTTCAGCAGTTCTTTAACAACACCTTCTTCCATATCAACTAAAATAGCCTAAAAATAATTGCGTCTATTTCAAAACCAACTCTAGCTTTTAAAACATTTGTAGTTGCTTTGCAAGTTTGATTATAAAAAAGTGAAGAAAATGAATTATCATTTAAATATTTCTAAAAGCTTAATATAAAACATTTAAAATTACATCACCAACAAAGTTGTGTTCTTTTAAAGCTAAGTCCCAAAAACAATGTCCGATTTGATTACCACATTGACCAACTTAATAATTCATTAAAAATTGCAAAATCTACATTACTTTGAAGAAATATGGATTGTGTCATACCTAATAAATTAATAAAAATGCAAATGATATTTAATTTAAAAAAAAAATAAACAGATACATTAATTACAAAAATCCATTTTAAAATCTTATCCAAAAGTTATTTTTAAATATTTAATCTTTGTTCCCAGCTTCGTGTTAGTGTTTCTAACCACGATACAAAAACATCATTACCATGTGCATAATGTATTTTAACTATCAGTTTATATATACATAGATGAGCAAAACATAATCAATGTAGGATGTGACAGAGTGCGCAACAAACCGCACATCAAGCAACACAGTATTTTTCAGATATTAAATTGCCGCTTTTACATTGTGATATGCATTTTTATCCATTTTTGTGTTTATATATTTCCTTCTATTTACTATTTATAGTTCACTAAATCTTTGTTTTATTTCTCTTTATTTTTCTATTAATCATATTTTTATTTCCTACATCGTCTTTCACTTTCAAATTACAAAAAGCAGAATATCATAAAACGTTTGTCCTATTTGTAATCTGAATTCAAATATTTAACTAGTTATTTATATATGAAAATAAATAAATAAATTTTTTTATTGTCAATTCCAAACAAAAAATTGTAAATTAATAATAAAATGTATGCGAAAAAATTTTCAATTAATACTTTTACGTAATGACAACAAATAAGTTATCAATAACCGAAAATACAATGCACTCGTTAAACCTGTTCCACCAAATAAAACATAAACTATTTAATTCTACATACAAAACTAATAATACAAAATCGACTATTTCCAAATGTACACAAAAAATTAATATTTACAAAATAATTTCGATGCACGATTACAGAATTAGTTTAACAACTGAGTCAAAAACGAAAATAATTTAGAAATCTATTAAACTGTAAACAAATAATAAACAAAAAAACACAAATAAATCAGAAGCATTTACCAAACAATTGACATTCATACACGGTTAAAGGTAGATCCCAACAATATACAATAACGCATAGCTTAAATAATTTCACAAACAAAAACGAAAATGTTTTGAATCGCTAAAACAAATATTAAGTCTAACACTAAAACTAGTTTATAAAATTGTTTTAAAATAAACTAATTTATTATATATAACATATATTTACAATAAAATTTACTGTACATTTAAAATCAAATATTAATACATAATATTTTAAAGTATTTCATAAATGTTAAAATTTTAACTTGATTAAATTATTTTAATTTATTTAATATATTTATTTATGCAATAAATTTAAATAATAAAATTTTAGTTTAAACACATTATTTAAATGAAACAAAAATTTTTTATTTAAAACATCTAATAATTATAATTTCAGGATTTTTTACGAGTTAAGTAGGCCAAAACGCCTTTTGTTATTCGGTTCTTAAAATGTTTTAAGATTTTAGGGGGAGAATATAAAATAAATGGTGAGGTAAAAGGAGATTAATAACAAAAAAAGATTTGAAATTAAGACAAAATCAAGATAGATAGTGGAAGTTAACTATTATAGAAAACGAGCAAAATAATAAATATACAAAAAAATGACAAGACAAGTTCCGTATTAAAATACAAAAACACTGCAATAATCTTTAAACAAAAAAAAAGAGAAAAAGATGAATAACGCTTTAATAGACGTGTAGCGTGACGCTCCTCGCGAGTTATAAATGTTTCGTAAATTAACAACAATTTTTTAATTTTAATTTTTGTAAATTTACTATTAAATATTACTTCTTAATGTTTTGTAAGTTATTTTTCATATTAATGTAAGATATAATTATTTGCAAAAATTGATTAATAAGGTGATTAGATAAACACTATTCTCGTTATTATTAATTAAATTTAGTTAAGAAAATTAACATTTGTATGTTAAAATGATTTTTTTAAATGTTTAAATTCTATAATGAAGGTAAATTGAGTTTTTAATAAATTAATAATAATAAAAATAGATTAATAAAAGTTTTTGAGTTTTGGCATATTTTGTGACAATTGTCTGCAGTATTTCCAAAATGCAGTAACAATAATAATAATAATAATAATAATAATAATAATAATAATTTCTAACTTCTAAATTATAATAATGTAAAAAACATGTTTATTATACTAATTAAATATTGTGCGTATAATTAATGAATAAGTAAATCATAATAACAATGTTTATTAAAATAAAAAATATTGAAATAAAATAAGTAATTAAGTAAATAAACAATAAAAAAGTATGCTAGAATAGCCCAGTTGGTATAGTGAATGGCTTCTATTTAGAATGTTACAACCGTACTTTATACCGTTTTATTTAATATTTTTCTCAAGTAAAAAGTTTTTCTAAACATTCAAGCAATACAATTATTAATCTAAAAAATAGATAATTTAATTTATAGTTAAAAATTGGTTTTTTAATTAAAAAAATTAAAAACACTTTAAATCTAAAGCTAATTGTTAAATGCAACAAAAAATTACAAACATTTAAAGTTTATTATTTAAAGTCAAACATTTATAGTTTATAAATATAATGTTTATATTACATATTACAAGTTGGTATACGAGTTAAGTAGGACACAAACTCGGTTCAGCAATATCAGAATGAAAGAAAAGGAATATTAATAAAGTCAGTGCTTTAACAATTAATTAAATTAAATATTTTAATAAATTTATGTTTTAAATTAAAACCTTTTATAAATATTAAAATATTATTAATAATTTTTATCTTAAAGCTGTAAACTATAATTTAGCATATATAACTTTATAAAAATAATTAGTTTTTAATAAATATAACAAAATTTTAAATTGTTTAATTATTAAATTAAAAAAATATTTATATATTTAAATAAATTTATTCAGTTGCAGTTACTTTCCTGTATTTAATTCAAATTTTTAACGACTGGTTTTACCATCGCTCTCTGCATTGGTTTGCTACTCGGTACTTAATAGCAATTTGTCGTATATGCATACATAGTTTAAAATATTTGTGTTGATGAATATTTTTTTAACTGTTTTTGTGTGTTGTATTTCTTGTGTTATTGTATGTACATTATAAATGTGTTTATTTATAACAATTATAACAAATTTAAAAAGGATTTTGGTATTTTATTTTCGTCTATATTACGCTTATTGCAAAAATGTATAGATTGTTAAAATGTTATTCAACCAAATGTTTAATGTCAACTCGCGTGGTGAGGCACACGTCAAGTGGGACGTTATATATTTTGTATTTTGAAGATAGTGTTTTTGCGTTGTAATAAGAAACTTGTTTTATTATTAGTTTTATACATTTATTATTTTTACTTCATAATTTTTAAATTCTACATTGCACTATATCTGTTTTTGTCTTAATTACCAAATTTTTTCTGCTAAAAATTATTGCTACACCTTTACTCCCTTCCCCCGATAACTTGAGATACGTTAGAACCGACAATCAAAAGTAGTTTTATTGATTTAACTCGTGTGCTAACCTGTAACTGACTTGCTATTTAATTTCTGTTATTTTTAGATTTAAAATATTTTCTACATAAATGATAAACAAAAGCTCCTTTTTTTAGGAATTGAATTTTGTTTAACAGTAATTAAACATTTTTGGTTCATTTTTATTATGATTAATTAAATTATAACTGATTTATGTGGCTTACTAATGATTAAAAAAGATTTAGTTTTAAAAAATATATATGTATATATATATATACATTAGAATTTTTGTTTATATATTAAAAAGCAATCTGGTGATGAATTCAGTATGCTGGAATCGATATGTGGTTTTTAGAATTGTTAGTTCAGTTTAATTGCTGGAGAATGGTAAGTGTTTTTGTTTTAATTTAAATATTTATAGGGTTTGGTAAGCTCACAACTTGAGAAAGAAATTGCCGGTGATCAGCTCTTAAGCAGTGAACGTTACTTTGGCCTAGTGAATGTTAGTTTTTATTCCAAATTATATCTAAATTTTAGTTTGGAAATACATGTTATTGCAATTCTGTGATCCAAGCTTTATTTTTTTGCAAGCCATTTCGAGACAAGGTGTTGCAATATAATCAGAATGTCAAAAGTTCAAAAAAAGAGACTTTGTTAAGTTGTTTGTCAGACTTATTTAATTCTGTTATTTCACAACAACGACGAGTTGGTCAAATGCGTCCGAAAAAATTTATTCAAAAGCTGAAACGTGAAAATTGTAATGCTTCAATTTACGTGTTTTTTATTTACAGGTTTGTTTGATAATTTTCTTCAACAAGATGCTCATGAATTTCTCAATTATTTGCTGAACAAAATTGCCGACATTCTCCGAGGTAATTTAGGTTTTAACCTAAGTGGTTTATGAATGTTTTCATTGTATTTTATTATTACTGTAAGCATCTTTTTGTTGTGCTAAAAGTTAATAGTACAATTTGATAGCTTTTTAAATTATACAATAATTTAAAATTTAGTTAGCGTCAAGATTGTTTGGCTTCATAATGCTTCGGACTGTGGGTTAATTTTCATCCCGTTACATGAGTTTTTTTCATCAGTTTTATTTTCAAAGAGTTCGGTTTTTATGTGATTGCTCCGGTTATAATAACTTGAAAATAGACTCGAACGGCATTTGTTTATTATATTTCTTATCTGTTTTTGACTAAGTCAAACTAATTGTGCGTGATGTATAATACAACAGTTCAGTTTTGTTTTCAGCTATGAAACGTTTTAATTTTGTTTTAAATGCTGTTTTAACAATCATCTTTAATATTTGAAAATACTTTGGAAAACATAGCATTAATTGAAAAAATTTTCATTCTTTTTCATTTTGGTTGGTGACGTGGTCACCTCTTCATTATTTCCCATATTTATGCGGCATGTAGAACGATCGATTTTGATGGCTTGACAAGCGTAGATAAACGTGGAAGAATAACAAAATTTCTTGGCTGGTAGACGGCATCCTTGTGACGTCGCCACTGTTCGCAAAGATTGACGAGGCCGCCTGATTTTTTGTCAGGGTTATCTCCCTTAGCCCAAGGGCTACATATGGTATACGTATACCTTTAGATACCTTTTAGTATCCTGGGTGTATGTTCGCACCCACCCGCCGTAGCGGAAGCCCAGTTATACCGCTGTGCACTCGGACCCTGCTGTTATTAGTCTAGATGCCTAGGGGCACCTAGTCCAGGATGCACCACGTGGAGGACTAACAGTCAGAAATATCACCATCATTGGAAATTGAGACTTTATAAGCATTACTCAAATCCTCAGGATCATTAGCATCCCAATTGAAAAAAGCGATGCCCCCTACTCTGTTTTGATTTACTTTACTGCAAATTTTAAACTGTTTTTTACTGATTTATTTCAAAGACGGATTGTAGCATTTGAGTTCTTGCACAGATCAAGTATAAGATAAAAGTTTTGGTGGGGATCCATCATGACAGCATTACAGTTGTTTTCTGTTCACTAGGTAGATGAATAGTGTTTTATAAATAACATACGTAAGACAATTAATTTCTTGTTTTTGAAATTATAAATGCTCTGAAATTTGGTAGTTATTTAGTAATAAATTACACATTTTTGAGTTTGTATGTGTAAAATGCATTAGTGAATTGAAGATTATAATGAAACACCAAAAATGGTATTAACGTAGTAATTGAGAATCGTTAGCTTTTGTTTTGATGTTATCTGATGTATGAGTTTAGATTAACTGCCTATTACTGTAATTTGTTACTATTCAAGATTACTATTATTTTGTTGGCTCTTTTGTATTTGAATTTAACATAGTTTATTCAAATTTATTATAACGTTGCGCGTTTAGTGGCCTCATTTTTTGACGCACACGATCAATAAAGTATTGAATTTAACTTTTTAAAAAAATATATTTAATTTATTTTACCAAAAAACGATTACTTTTTTACGTTTGTTTAGCATACAAGATTTTCCTATATAAATGTTTGGAAGTAATTGTTTGAGCTTTTTTATAAAATAGGGAAAAAATAAAGTCTATTAATTGATTGGCTGACTGATTGGTGCTTTCTTGTTTTTGTCAATGTGATTTTTCAGCTGAACAACAATCTACGCTTAATGATGGCAGCAATATGGAAGAAAACGGTGATGTCAAAAATGGAAATTGTGGTGCCAATGAAGAGTCGAAAATTCACAACAATTGGATTCACGAAATATTTCAAGGCAGTTTGACCAACGAGACGCGTTGTCTCAATTGCGACAATGTTCGTACGAAGGAAGAAAATTTCCTCGATCTATCCGTGGATGTGGGTGAGAATGTAGACATATCCTATTGTTTGCGGTGTTTTTCGGACACGGAAACTATGCGTTTAGATAACAAATATTATTGCGAATTTTGTCGGTGCAAACAAGAAGCTCAGAGACGGTCAGTTTATTACAATTCTAATTCTTTTTTCCATATTATGTTAAGGCATTTGAGTAGTTTTGAGGCAATAAATAACGTGGATGTGTAATTGAATTGTGGTATAATTTAATAATAATAAATATCCCATAATTATATCTGCAATACTGTTATGAAAATGTGAAACTTGGTATTTTTTATGTTTAGGTAATATTTTTATTGGATTGATTGTTTGGACTTTAATTTTATTATACAAATACAAGTATATTGTTAGTATTTTTTAAATTTTCACATTGTCTCTCGAGTGGTTTTTACTCCAACTCTTGTTGTGATCGGTTGTTTTATGGAGCAGCAGGTAGATGTTTCTAATCTGTACATCTTAACACCGAAGTTCATTTTTACCATTTTAGCGATAAAAATATTTTTTACAAAGATAGGATTGCCAGTCCTATACTTCTTAACACGGTCCTGAAATATGTGAATGTATTGAAAATGTATGTAGTGAATGAAAGTTAATGTCATGTCATCTGGTTGTGTATTTTTAACAGAATGCGAATTAAAAACCCCCCACCTGTTTTGGCCCTCCACTTGAAGCGATTTAAATATTCCGAAAATTTCAATCGTTTTATCAAATTATCTTATCGCGTTGCTTTTCCAATGGAATTGAGGCTTTTTGATACGGTTTGTTTAAACATTTTGTAAATATTTGTTTTAATTGGATTTTTTTAAATAGAAGTATAGAGCTAGAATTATTAAATTTACTGGACAATAAGTATACTTGCTTTGAGTCAACCAGGAACATTGTACAGCTTTTTCACCCTGAATGGCTTGAACCAATTTTTTTACTATTTGATGAATCTATTAGTTTTAATATTATCTCAAATTATTCAAGCATATATTCCCAAGAAACTTTTAGAATTAATGTTTTTTTTAAATTGAATATAATTTTCACTTTAGTTTTAGCAAAATATGTACAATTTTAAAATGTATTAGATTTTGAAAATTGCCTTCAATTAGGATTTAACAATAAGATTACATTACAAAACGTTTTCATTCCAGAGGCAGTGAGATCGTTATATGTGATCGAGCTTTGTTATCAACGCCTTTATTTGGTTCTACTTGACATTTATTTCAATTAAATATTTGTCAAGTTTTTTATGGTTTACTACTTTTTATTCTACCATTTTGAATCATCCATTCCGAAAACATTGTTTTGGACAGTGAACGTAGGACTTGACTGAAGAATGTTTTTTGTTCAGTTGTCCAGTGGACACAAGTTAATTATTCTCATCGGTTCATTGATTGAAATATGTTTGTGTCAAGAAATGTTGATAATGTTTCTAAACCATGAGCATTGAAAAACCTTGTTTACTCTTTTTCTAATTTTACTTTGATACAAGACTTTAAAAATGATAGTTTTTACCTATAAAGTTTCATTTTTTAGGTGTATCGAAGAACATGATTGTATTGTTTTCGCTCTATGAAAAAAAATGTTATCACTTTTCCAAACTTGGCCTTAACATCATTTTCCATTTTTTCTCTCTTAGACATTTGAACTGTCATAAAATAGATTATTGGTAGAAACAAGAGAGGTGACAGATAGCAGTTATTATTTAGTTTAATCACGGCTAGAATTTTTATATATAACGATCACATAGTTTAACAGTATTCCGTGAAGCTTGACAGGGTTTTTTGATAAACACAATCAAAATCTTTCATGAAATTGTTAAAATTAATTGTAAGTGATTTCTGTTATTTTTAACATTGTTTAATGATGTTACCAAGAAAATATTTATTCAAGGCAACTCCTTTCGTTTGCTCTAGAAGATGTATTGGCTAAATGATTCATTATTTTCTATAATACCTTATCCGTTCATATCGTCAAAGAAGACTTAGTGTTTTTTGATTCACATTATTATTTTCGTGAATTGTGAAGAATGATTATCTTACAATTGTGTGTATTTTCTTTCAGTCCAATGATTCGTCCAATGCCGACCGCTTGTACAACTTGATGGCGGTAGTCGTTCATTCTGGTTCGGGTCCCAATCGGGGACATTACGTGACCTTGGTCAAATCACACGGATTTTGGTTTTTGTTTGATGACGAATTGGTCGAAGTGAGTCTTGTGGGAATGTTGTTATTGTTGTTTTTTATTGACTAGTGCTTCTATTATACATTAACATTTCGGATTTGAACATGGTGCATATCGAAGATTGTAATTCTATTTGGATTTCGCCGAATCATGTTATCGAAATTATGCTGCTTTCATTTCTTTACTTGTATTTTAATAAAATGATGTTCTCTTGCTGTTTCTTTAGCAATAATTTTTTAGAAATGCCAGGTTGCTAACCTTGCGCTCAAACTCTCATTTCTTAACCGAACTTGGGACCAGCTACGGTAGTTAAAATGGTGCTAATTACACAATTGCTTAATGTGAAATTAATAAAATTGAATGCATTTTTTAATTTAAAAATATAGAAAATTCAACGTGCTAATATAGAAGACTTTTTCGGTTCAACTACGGAATCTTCTAAATCTTCGTACACAGCGTATATTTTGTTCTATCTAGATACTGAACTAGCTTCTTCGAGTTCTCAAAGCAGCTCGTCTAACGGTGCTTCATGATATCATGTTTGGTTATTTTTGTATTAAGGTTTCTTATGCATTACTTTTCATTTTTGAAAAGTTATTTTTATTTGTTAATTTAATTGATTTCAGATTTTTTGTTTTTTGAGTTATATATATATATATATATATATATATATAACTTGAGCTTTGAACAAAATTGAATTTTTTTATTTGTGGATCATTTTAATAAAGTGTAAAATTTATTTTTATGGATTTTGTGAACATTAACGTTATCTTCCAAATACTGAAATAAACGTGATATTTTAAAATATTCTTTTTTTATTGGACGTGTGTTATTGATATTATCATCCAACATTTAAGTTGAAAGCTGAAAACTTAGTGTTGTTTCATTATTTTTGCAGTGTTCGGTAGATATTGGTTGTGTGTGAGCTTGGCTTGCTTTAATTAATTTTAATAAATGGCTTTGCATTGATTTACACTAATATTGAAATAGTTGGCATAGAATACATAAACGTTTAGTATGTTTTGTGTGTGCTGAAAGCCACTTCTACTTAGGTATCTAAGCCAATAATCATAATAATAATAATAATTTCTAAATTTTTAATAGTATTATTTCAAAATTACATTAAATGATGATAGAATTCAATATACAAGAAATTAGTGTTTTCAATTTTTATCAAAACAGACTACGGTTTTAACACTAATTTGCATTATTTACTTACAAAATGTAGATGATAATCCACAAAATCGAAGAAAGTTTTATTGGTTCGATGGATCCGACTAACAGTTTTAGACTGAAAGTTTGCAATAATAATAATAAAAGTTTGTGTAAAAGCAACCCCTTTATTGGCTCTAAGTTATCATAGTATCCCGAATAATTCATTTCCACTGTTCACGGTTTTCGGAGGAGTGCACAGATATGTCAGTCCAACGTCTCTGCCATTGTTTCCAAGATAAAGTTCCGGCCAAAACAGAGTGAAAGTTTATAAGTTATAGCATGCAATATCTCATTGAAAGTGTATAAACAGAAGCTGGTTATTTTGTAACTTTGGTGTGCCGTTTTCAGATAAAACTATTATTATTAAAACATGAAATCCAGTGTCATTGCGGGTTGATACATGAGTTGGGTAAGATAAACTCCTTATCATCGGTTCTAATGTATTTCCGGTTATCGAGATTGGGATGCATCGATCAAATCCACACTGTATGTAGAACGTTAGAACTTCGATTGCGATACCAACAGCCTACGTACTGTGCATTTATAGATTATTCAATTGCCTTTGATTCTGTTGATCGCAACCTGCTATGGAATCTTCTTATTGCCAGAGGAATTCCTGCCAAGATTGTCAACATTATTAAATCGTTATACACTTCATCAAACGCAGTAATACGGCATGGCGATTCTTTAACTGATACAATGTACATCCTTTAAGGATGTGTTTTAGCACCAACACTCTTTAATTTTGTAGTTGATACCATCTTTGATTAAGTTTCCCGGTCATTTGAGGACCGTATAATGTATGATGGTCGCATGATAGCGGATTTTCAATATGCAGACGATGCGGTTCTTATGACAGAAACCGAAAAAGATTTACAAAAGGTGGTTCAACTTAATCAACCACTCCCGGTGGTTGATGAATTTACGTACCTAGGATGGTCATAGATAATAAAGGATCCAGCTTTTCAGAGATTCGGCGTTGTATTTGCCTTCCTGCTGCAGTCTTTGGGCGTTTAAGTAAACATTTATGGAACAAAAGTAATATTTTTATTAAAACCAAGATTAGAATATACATGAGTTTAGTGCGTTCCATTCTACTTTATGCAAAGCTGTTTAAGATTCATGGTTTCACTCGTTGTCCTCTATTGAACGCACTCGTTTAATAACTAGTAAAATATTTCGACCATTCCCAGATATTTGCAAGTCACTTAATATTTATTGGCTATGTATCTCTAGCACAATAAAAGAAGGACGATTAAAATGGATTGGCCATGTTTTACGTATATCGCCCAATCATTTAGCCAGAATAGCTATGGAAGCCCATCCATTATCCGGATGGAAAAGAAGGCTAGGCGGCCAACGGAAAAGTTGGACGGACATTGAAGCACGCAAACTCAATCGTTTCATTTATGCTAACCCCCCTCGACTAAATGAACTACTTAGTTGGGCGTCCGTTTGTTTACCCTATGCAACCAACGGAGATTATTGAAGGGGTTTAACTCGGGATGTAATTAACATTTAATGTCAGTATAGCTCAAGTGTCGTTTATTAAGTGCATATTACTAAAGTTGATGTTTTTTGCAGATGTTTTGGTATTTGGACTATTCTGGGTGATGATAACCAGTGGGGGATGTTTATTCCCGATGATGAGTTATTGAGAGGGGAAATAGGAAATGGAGGATGAGGCAAAGGGGGGATTTGTAGCAGAAAAATTTGGAAACTAAGAAGAAAAGTCGAAGGTGAATTAAAAAAGTTAAAAATTACTGAAAGTGAGCAAAAGTGATAAATATACAAGAGTAATAATAAAACAAGTTTCGCATTACAATGCAAAAACATTGTAATGATTTTCAAAAAGGGAAATATATAATAATGCCCCACTTGACATGCAGCGTGACACGCACCGCACTTTATTAACTGATTACATTTTGTAAAATACAATTAGATGTCAGATGCTAATGACTCTGAGGGTTTAAGTAATATAAAATCTCAATTCCTGACTCTTCCTTTCCTATGTGGTGCATCCTGGACTAGGATCCCATAGGCATTTACACTAATAACAACAGGACTTTTGTTTTGGCGAGTGAGTACAAGTAAACACCCTATGGTACTTAAAAGATATGTGTTTACCATATGTAGCCATTGGGTTAAGAGAGATAACCATAACGAAAAATTACGCGACTTCATTAATTTTTGCAAACAGTGAAGCTGTTTATTAGCCCAGAAAAGTCGTTATTTTTCTACGTTTGTTACGCTTATCAAGCCATTGAAGTTGATTATTTAATATGATATACGAATATAAAATTAATAAAGAGGTGACTACGTCACAAATTAAATGAAAAAATGTGTGAAATCGTTATTTGTTAGATTATGGAAACATGGACTTATAGATAGTGCAGTATTTAAGTTACTAGGAATACGATATGGATAGTGAGGTGAAAAGGTATTAGTTACAAAAAACTTTTGAAATTAGGATAAAGTCAAGGTAGATAGTGGAACAATTATGGAAAACGAGCAGAAATAATAAATATATAAAAGTAATAATAGAACAAGTTACATATTACTATGCAAAAACACTCCAATAATCTTTAAGAGATTAAAAAATGAACAACGTTCTAATAAACATGTAGCGTGACGAGCGCCTTATCTCGCGATTTGACACTTTTATAAAATTTTGCAATATTTGTTGTCATAGTTGTAAGTCCCAGTATTAATATACAAATAAATATCACATACGGTTTAATTTTTAAAAATATAATTTTAATTAACCACTTCAATCACTGCGATACGCTCGCATTATGTGCTAATCAAAAGTTGATTTTTGTTTTTGCGCTTGCTTATTGTTATATGTGTCATTGTTTTCACTTTTGCTTTTTGTGGTGTTATTTATTTTTCTTTGGTAATTGTGAAATTTGTTTTGTTTAATTGCCTAGTTTGTACGGTTTTTTTAATAAATCGTGCTTAAGTTTTTCGGTTAAATATTTTTATTGTGGTTGTGTGTTTTTTGTGTCACTTGTGTAACAGTGTTGCTCAATTGCTTGAACAAGTGCGATTTGGTTGTATTGTGCTTGAATTCTTTGTATTTTCTTATTTGATTATCACTTTGTTTGTAGTATTGTGATATTTGCTTTTACATTTTATTAAATTTTTAGATACCTGCTTTAAATGAAATCCCCCATTATCATCTTGTGGCAGGTAAG
Source organism: Cardicola forsteri (assembly GCA_025895645.1). Taxonomy (NCBI): domain Eukaryota; kingdom Metazoa; phylum Platyhelminthes; class Trematoda; order Strigeidida; family Aporocotylidae; genus Cardicola; species Cardicola forsteri. The sequence continues at coordinate 76,002 of JAKXYG010000613.1, forward strand.
TATGTAGTTAGTCAGTGAAGTCAGGTATGCTTTGTACTGGGTGTTGCACTTAATTTTATGAGAACTGCACCGGCTTTTCTGAATAACGAGTTAGTGAATAGTGACACAGATTTTTATTGTATCAACTACCTCTGGTCCAAAGATGTTAAGCGTTCTGTCCCTTTGGTTGATCCTAAGTTGGATCTTCTTCTTGATTTAGTTAATGAGTTTAAAGAAAGTAACTCTGACTTAAAAAATTCAGTTAAGACTTTTCAAGAATTTCATATTTCCTTTGCTGCTTCTACCAGGAAACAGACAGGATTTTAGTAGACTTAAAGCCTCGGTTAAGAATCTTTCGTCAATGATTAGTAAACCTACACCTTTTCCAGCAACAAATGCTGTCCTCCGACTCTCCTAAAACGAGATGTTATTTGCAGCTAAACAGTTTGTTACTGATAGAAGGAGGGAGCTAAATATAATAGTAATAAGAATCCTTGAAACTGCTATTGATACTAAGGAATTAGTTTCAAAAATTATTAGTACTTGTTCTCCAGGTTACACTAATTTCAAAATCTCCCGTATGATGTGTAAACACCCTCATATCTCTCTTTTTATTGTTGTTAGTTTCCACATCATTAATGTAGTAACAGATATCCTAGGCTCCTGGTCCATTATTTGAAAGAAATTTCTAGGGATTTGGTTACACATAGATCATCCACTTGTATATAGGATAGCAAGGATCCATTTTTTAGTGCCTATGGCCTTTCAGTCAAGTTACACCTCCCATCCTAAAGGCGAACATTCTTAAACTTGACAAGGTGAAGAGGAGATTCATCAAAATGCCCCGAGTGCTTAAGAACATTCCTTACCCCAAGCGTCTTGAAACTCTCAAACTTTTTCCATTAAACAATAAGAGACTCCAGGGCGACTTTATCTTAGTTTTTAAACTCCTTAATTTTGACTTTCTCAAGCATTTTTTTCTTCTTTAATAATTTACGGAGAGGACACTCTTTCAAGATTTCTAAACCTAGGGTTCAGTGCTGTCTTTGTTCCCACTATTTCTTGTATAGGATTATTTTAGTGTAGAATAACTTACCTGCACATGTCGTCTCGGTTTTGTTTTTTAAAGCCTTTAAACCGGCCTATGATTTGCATTATTTTATTATTTTATTTAATACGTCACCAAAAGAAGTTTCTCTTCTATTTAACTCGTGTACCAAGCTGAACCTGAACCTAAACATTTATTTTTAAATCACGATAATTTTCCTGTTTGTTTACTATTTATTTTAATCAGATTACATTTGCATTTTGTTAACTCTTTGTGTTTTACTGTTACTGTTTAGAGATTTAATCTTATATTTGTAATAATTTTATTCAGTTAACTCTATTCGTTGTCCAGAGCTCTGATGAGTTCTAGATTGCATCACTTCACGCTTAAAATTATTAAAGAATAGAATAAGCTTTATAGTCACAGTTAATTCAGAGTACTAAAAAACGTTTTGACCTACTCAACTCGTGAAAAATCCTATATCCTGAATTTCTATTTCATTATTAATTTATTGACCAGATTCGTCCCCTCTCTTCATTTTCAATTTTCAGATACATTAACAACCAAGGATCAAAAAAACATTTTTTATGCACTTCGAGTATCTTCCTGATCCTGGTTCTTAAAGGTAAATTAAAAAAAAACCCCGCATAATAAAGATGCTTTCTACTTGTTTTAACTTTAAAGAATAAATTAAAAATATTATTATTTAAATTTTATTTATAATTAAAATTAAATATTAATTAATTTAATTTAATTTAATTTTTTAATCATTAAATATATTTTTTGCATTTTTTTTCTACTATTTTCTGTGTGGTATACTTATTGTCTGGTTAATTTAATGTTCTCAAGTAAGTGAGAGGTGTTATCAATAACAGTGGTTTTACTTAGTGAATTAAAACGATAAACAATAGCATTTTATATTTTTATATTCAGTTCTAATATTTTTGAAGAAGTGTATTATATTTTAGTGGGTGGGAAGATTATAATCTACAGATTGGAATGTTAACTTGACATGTTATGTTGACGTTATATATATATATATATATATATATATATATATATATATATATATATAATTTTAGCCTATTATATCATTGTTTTTTAATATGTATATTTGGTTTTTATTTATTATATTACTATGGAAAAGTAACATGTAAGTAATCAGATTTTCTGTTGTCATATTTATTTAAATAATAAAGATTAGTATAGGTTTTATAAATATTATGTTTAAACGTGTTTAAGCTAGAAGAGAAAGTTACTGTTAGAGCCGTATTTTAAATACGAGGTTTATATATATATATATAGTAGTTTAAAATAAGTTTAAGGATGAGTTAATATTATTTGAAAATGAAGGTTATTTGCAGTAATATTTTAGGCAAGTTAATCTTTGTGTGTTGGCTTTAAACCAAGGTGAAGTAAAATCTTTAAATAACTTAGATACTTAGTGACGGTCATTTTTTGATATTTTTGTATTTATGAAGCGTTTTGAACGTTTGTTAACTTATATTTTACACGTGAAGAAAACTTCGTATGCATAAAAATCTAAAAGATTATTGTCATTGCTGGGTAAATAGTCAAGATTTTATGATGATGATGATGTCATTTTTTACAAAGATTGACGAGTTCGCCTGATTTTTGTGAAGGGCTGTCTTTCTTAGTTAAATGTTAATATGTGATATACATATACCTCAAGAAATATTTAAAATATTTTTAGTTTATACATATGAATATCCATCAAGGTGAATATGTATTTAGTCAGTGATCCGTATTAGTTTGGTCGAAGATGCACTACCTAAATATGAATATCTAATAATGTAAATTGAGATTTTATAAGCATTTAATTTCTCGGAATTATTAATATTTTTTAAATGACAATTAAAACATTTAATTTGATTAAGTTGATTTATATTAAAATATGTTTTTTTTATGTACACGAGTCGAATATTCGAATCAAATTTTGAGATTCGGTTTTATTCTAGAGAAATAGGAAATAGAGTAACGTATAGGAGGAATTTATAACAACTTGAAAAATTGGGAATTTAAGATGAAAAACAGGGAAATAGAATGAAATGGATTATGTTAAAAGTTACGAAAATAGTGAAAAAGATTTAAAAAATATTAAACCGAAAATTAATAGTAAACCAAATTTTGTATTACAATGACGTGCATATTTTAAATATCAATTTTACGTACTTATCATTCATCATTCATTCATTCATTTTGGTTGGTGACGTGGTCACCTCTTCATTATTTCCCATATTTATACGACATGTAGAACGATCGATTTCGATGGCTTGACAAGCGTAGACAAACGTGGAAGAATAACAAAGTTTCTTGGCTGATAGACGGCATTCTTGTGACGTCGCCACTGTTCGCAAAGATTGACGAGGCCGCTTGATTTTTTTGTCAGGGTTATCTCCCTTAGCCCAAGGGCTACATATAATATACGTATACCTTAAAATACCTTTTAACTATCCTGGGTGTATGTTCGCACCCACCCGCCGTAGCGGAAGCCCAGTTATACCGCTGTGCACTCGGACCCTGCTGTTATTAGTCTAGATACCTAGGGGCACCTAGTCCAGGATACACCACGTGGAGGACTAACAATCAGGAATATCACCATCATTGGAAATTGAGACTTTATAAGCATTACTCAAATCCTCAGGATCATTAGCATCCTTTATGTTTGAATAATATGGGATGCCAATAATTTGAGGATTTGACTAATGCTTGTGAAGTTACAATAATCCAATGATGGTGATATCACTGACTGTTCCTCCATGTGGCGTATCCTGCACTAGGTGGACTTAATTATGTGGATTAACATAGTGGGGACCGAGTGTACAGTGGTATAACTCATTTTCCGCTTCGGCGTTTACATTAAATTGCGTTTGTTTTTTAGTAAAAGCTTTCTCATCAAGTTTTTATTTGAAGTTATCCAATGGTTATTTTATATTTCAAAAACATGTATACTTAGTTATTTCTATTTAAACATTTGAATCCAATAAACTCGTTACGTTCCATGTCTGGGTTTAAACCTGACACTATTACAGTTAAAAAAAGTAATTTACTAACTTGTGACAGTTTGTTTTACGTATTTCTTTTCGGATTAAAGTACATGATTGGGAGACTCAATTAAAAAGAGTACTTGTTGATTAATACCGTAAACTGTTTATAAATGTCGAAATTAGGTTATTTTTTGGTATCCAGAACTATTACTGGGATGCTGATGATCCTGAGGATTTGAGTAATGCTTATAAAGTCTCAATTTTCAATGATGGTTATTCCTCCTCTATATGGTACATCCTGGACTAGGTGCATATATGTATCTAGATTAATAACAGCAGGAATTGAGTGCACAGCTGTATATCCGGGCCTTTAGTGGATTCCTGTTTGGTGCATGGGTGCTAGCATACACCCAAGATGGTTAAAAGTTATTTCAAGATATCCATTTACCATGTGTGGCCGGCTAGGTTTATGAATCCGTCAACCGGCGTCAACCCTAAAGAAGATAGTGCCGTCAATTCTTGTGAACACTGGCGTCGTTGCAAGATAGCGATTCTCTAGTCAAGAAACTTCAGTTATCCTTCTAAATTCAATTCGCACCCGACAATTTTTTGTGTGTAGGAATTCGAGAAGCTATTCAAACATGGAATTAATGAAGATGTGGTTTTGACACCAAATTATGTTACATTACGTTAATTATTACTGATTACGTTTAAATATTGTACTGATTGTGGCATTTTTATTCTTAAATTGATGAAGAGGTTTGATACGATATTATTATTATTTTATCATTATTATTATTATTATTATATTTTTTGTTGTAGTTAAATTAATAGTGCATTTTTTACAAATTTGAATAAATTATTATTTAATACGATTACCAAATGGGCAAACTATTTTCAAGATTACTTGGGAACAAAGAAATGCGTATTCTAATGTTGGGACTTGATGCTGCTGGGAAAACAAGTAAGTCACGATTGGAAATTAAACTAAATTAATTTTAAAGCAATTTTATATAGATTGAAAATGGGATCCGGTGTTACTACTATCCCAACCGTCGGATTCAATGTAGAAACGGTGACTTATAAAAATGTTCGATTTAATGTTTGGGTAAGTTTTTTGTAGGCTTTTTGTAACCTTTTTTAGGACGTTGGCGGTCAGGAAAAGATTCGACCCTTGTGGCGTCACTATTTTACAGGCAGTCATGGTTTGATCTTTGTTGTCGACAGTTCCGATCGAGATCGGATTGATGAGGCCAGACAGGAACTGCATCGAATTGTAAATGATCGTGAAATGCAAGATGCAATTATTTTGGTCTTTGCAAACAAACAGGATTTACCCAATGGTGAGCTGTGTTTTACATTTGAATGATGCATATTTATGATGTTTTGGATAGAGTTTTTGAATGTTTCTAATCTCTCTTTTTATTATATTTTTTATTTATTTATTTATTTTATGTTTGCTACTTTGAATGTTTGCACGAGAAACATCTTTCAGCAGTGGATATTTTAGCGAAGCCAAACGTGGGCCCGCATTTTAGTGCCGGCGATGGGATTCAACCCATGTCCACCAAGGTCCGAATTCGAGCGCTGTACCGCTAGACCACCCCGGCATAGTGTTATAGTGTTGGATACAATTAAAATGTAGTTTTATTTGTTTTTAGCTTTTCCATGGAATATTTAATCACTTTCTTGTTTAGTTCCTTTCAATGTAGCTTTTTATTTTTTCCAGTTGGTAACATGAATACCTCTTCATTATTTTTATATTTGTATAGCATATTAAACGGTCGGCTCCTACGGTTTAATAAGCGCAGCAAATGTACGAGAATGGTAAAGTTTATTGGTTGATAGACGACATCCTAGTGATGTCCTACTGTTTGCAAAGATTAACGATGTCGGCTGGTTTTTTATCAGGGTTGTCTCTCAGTTCAACGGCTACATATATTGCTGATATAACTTAAGACACTATTTAAGTATTGTGAGTGTATGCTTGTATCTATCTACCAAGATGGAAGCCCAGTTATACTGCTATGCACTTGGATTTTAACCTGTGTTAGTATAATTTCTAGATGCACTATACGGAATTATAGAAACAGGATTATCACTATAATTATAAACTGAGACTTTAGAAACATTACTCAAATCCTCAGAATTATTATCGCTACATTTCTAGAATAATCCATTATTCAGTTTTACTTCAATGTTAGCGATTGATTTAAGTTAGAATATTATTTTTTCAGATTCCTGTATTTAGAAACAGATTTTCAAGTCTGTGGAATATACGGTGCATTTTGCTTTTGCACCATATTCATTTCATTCATTCATTCATTTTGGTTGGTGACGTGGTCACCTCTTCATTATTTCCCATATTTATACGACATGTAGAACGATCGATTTCGATGGCTTGAGAAGCGTAGACAAACGTGGAAGAATAACAAAGTTTCTTGGCTGGTAGACGGCATCCTTGTGACGTCGCCACTGTTCGCAAAGATTGACGAGGCCGCCTGATTTTTTGTCAGGGTTATCTCCCTTAGCCCAAGGGTAACATATGATATACGTATACCTTTAGATACCTTTTAAGTATCCTGGGTGTATGTTCGCACCCATATCAAAGGATACATTTAATTAATACTTTACTGTGATGCAAATAGGAAATTTATTTAACAATACAGGTTGCTCTAAACATCTACATGTATGAATAATTGTAATTTTTTGTAGCAATGTTTGTCAATTTGTACTTGACAATTATTTTTGATCTTGACACAACAATTAAATAGGGATAGTGGTATAGGGTTTTTTTTGTTTTAACTTTACTTGCTTTTAAAGTGACTAAGATAGAGTTGTGATGTAAATTGTATCGTGTTTAAACAAAAGGTTTTGTTGCAATTGAAGTAATTATTTTTTTAAACAAGCGTTTTAAAGAATTAATACATGTGTATTATTATTATTATTATTTTAAATAAAAAACTTGTATTTTTGAGTTTTTTAACTTGAAAAATGATGGATGTCAAATTGGAACCATTTTTTCTACTTATGACCCGTTTTTTGTCCTAATGCAAACGTTTAATTCTAAGGATGTGTGTTTGTGTTATTTCTGGCTTATTTCTCATATTAAATGGTATCTGAATTTTACAAGGTCGTTTAATGGTGAAGCAGTTTATTGGAAAGACAATTTTTCCCATAAAGGTAGTCAGACACACGCTTTTCTTACGTATTAATGATACAAAATTTAAATAGGCACATACATTATAAATTTTGTCCTTGCTTTAGCCAGTGTTTTTCAAATATTGTTATTTATCTATACTTTTTATTTTGACATTTTTTGTCATCATTTGCAATACAGACAGGGTTTGTTGGCTTGTTGCATACGCCAATCTTGCTAAAAATTATGACTATTATTAGTGATTATTTGTTCGATTTTATCGTCTATTTTAATTGTAATAGTTTTTTAGTATGTATCAAATTACCTTTTGTTTATTTAATTTCTGTTGGCTTTTGTTGCCAAGTGTAATGATTAGGTTGGTAATTTTTTTCATTTACAAGTTTTCCAATTTTAGAACTGTACACTTAAATAATTTATAACGTTCCAAGTAAATCGGTGATTTATTGTTTACTTCTAATTTGGCTAAAATGTGTGATAACGAAATAATTTAAATAGCATTGTGTCAAATCGTTACTAGTAATATTGCTAATTGTCATTTATTCTGGTTGGTGACGCGTAGTCACCTTATTATTCCTATATTTGTACAGCAAATTGGACGATTGACTTCGATGGCTTGATAAGCGTAGAAGAATAATGAAGTTTCTTGGCTGATGGACGACATCCTTGTGACAGTGCCACTCTTCGCAAAGATTGACGAGGTCATCTGATTTTTTGTCAGGGTTATCTCCCTCAGCCCAAAGGCTACATATGGTATACATTATAGATTAAAATACTTTGGGCGTGTGTTTGGACTCATCCACTGAAGAGGAAGGTCAGTTACACTGCTATCCACTTGGTTCCCGCTACTTTAGTATTGGTGCTTGGGTGCACCTATTCCACGACGTGGAGTATCAGTTAGGGATATTAGCATAATTGGAAATGATGACTTCACAAGTATTACTCAAATTCTCAGGATATTATTCTACAGAAAGGTGAATGAACATGTACTAAAAATTCAAAATTCTATTCTTTGAATATAGGCAATAATACTTATGAATCTTTGTTAAATCTACGTAGCCTAGTTGAAATGATAAAAGTACTAGTGTGATTTAATTTTATTTGTAGGCTTAACACAAAGTTTATTGATTGTTCATTTTGAAATCAATATTTGTGTGGTTATATATGGATTAATTAAAAACATGTTTAGCCATTATGTGTACATATTCAACTCAATGATACGTTTTCTATAACCAAACAGCTATGCAACCCAATGAAATTCAAACGGCGTTGCGGTTACCTCAAATGACTGGCGGTAGGCTGTGGTACGTCCAGCCAACCATTGCGAAAGAAGGCGACGGACTTATGGAAGGTCTCACTTGGCTCAATTCGAATTATCGGTCGCGATGAACCGTTTCGGTTTGTTCGACCATCGTTTTCCTGGTCTATTTTGCACTTTGAAAGTCAACTTGTCATGAGTGTTATGTGATTCAATTTGTGCGCGCTTTTTCTGGCTTCTTATTTAAAAAGTTTATAAAGATCTTCTTCATTATTATCATCATCATCATCATCATCCATTATTATTATTATTCTTTTGTTTGATTTTATTTATTTTCAAGATAATATTATTAATAGTCGAATTCCATATAAAAATTGATTATAATTGTTTGGAGAAAATCATTTTAATTTAAAAAAATGAATCAAGCTCAAACGGTTGTATGTTTTCGAACTTTATTGCTTCGTTAATTACATTTTTTTAGTGAACACACGTATATATATATAGGTGAATGTTTTTGAATAGTTCATTTTGTTATTTATGTAGATATTTTGGAAAACGTCATTTCAAATGATCATTTTGTTTAAAATTCATCTAGGTGCATAATTGCCCATATGCTTATGAATTGTGTATTTCTACTCAACATATTGTGGTTAGATTTTGTGTCAAGCCAAACACATTGTGTTTGCGTATGTACATGTATATATAGAGAGAGTGTTTTGTATTTGTGTCTGCCTGTAAGGACGTTGAATTGGACTGTGACTGACGTGTGGCTATACAACTTGTCTATTTTGCCATTTTGAAAAATGTGATCATGATCATCTATTCAAACAACCATGTCCATGTTCTTTTGTACATATGCACACACGAGTCGTTTATTATTATTATTATTATTATTATTATGATTTAGGAAAGATGTTAGATAAAAACGGTTACTTTGTAATTCTTTATTTTTTATTTGGTGTTTCTAATTGCCAGTTTTTTTTGGCAAAATGTAGACTACGATTCAAGTTCAGTTTAACACGAAACACTTATTTTTGTTTTTTTTTTCTAATTTATGCTTGATTTGGTGTAGTTTAACAAAGCCAAATTTATTTTTTTGTGTTTTAGGTTTTTTATGCATTCGATTGCATTTTTGTGGTGGTGTTGTTGTAATTATACATGTTTGTTTTAAAATAAAACATTTTGTTGATCCTTTTTTCCTGATATAATATATATATATATATATATATATATATTGGTAGTGAACAAAATAGGGTACAAGTTTTAATAATTTTGTACATATACAAACAGTTTGTAATTTGTGCTTTCAAAAGTGTGGCTATTGATTTTACAAAGTTGTTGAAATTTAGCCAAATTTGATACGTGGGAAACAATTGAATCCAACGAAACAATAGGTATCAAGTAATTGGTTGTGTATGTGACGCAAAATTTAGTTTCAGATCGATGTTTTTGGCAAGCGTATTGCTTTTTTATTTGTATTATTTAATCTTTTATCTTAAAAAAGCTTTGATTATTGAATGTTTAGTGGAAGCAAATGTGGATATTGTTTATTGAACTGATGATATGAAATACACGTTTTCAATGATAAGCTTAATTCAATATAATAATAATAATAATAATAATTTGATATAATTCATTGAAATGGATAATAGTGACACCGATGATTAATTAAATTCATGAGCTTTTTGCCTAATTTTAACAGAAACAATTGATCTTTTTACTATATCACTCTGGCAATGCACCTCTGTTGCTCCAGGTTATTCGAAGTGTACAAAGATTGTGGGATGTTAATAATCCTGAGGATTTCAGTAATGCTTATAAAGTCTCAATTTCCAATGATGGTGATATTCCTGACAGTTCCTCCTCCATGTGGTGCATCCTGGACTAGGTGCCCATAGGCATATAGACTGATGACAACAGGGACCGAATGCATAGCGGTATAACCAGGTTCTTGCTTTAGTGGGTGGGTGCAAGCAAACAGTAAGGGTACTTAAAAGGTATCTTAATGTATACGTATACCATTTGCAGCGGTTTGGCTAAGGGAGGTAATCCTGACAAAATGTCAGGCGGCTTTGTCAATTTGTTGCGAATAATGGCGACCTCATAAGGATGCCGTCTAGCAGCCAAGAAACTTTGTTATTTTTCTACGTTTGTTACGCTTAATTAATGGAACTATTAAAATCGATTGTTTGAATGTGCCGTACAAATATCTAAGTTGTACTTTTCCATTTCTCGAAGGACTTGTTCTAACTCCAGTACGAAAAAGTGTGCACACATTCCATGTCTCAACACTGGTTAAGGTTTTGGTATTAAAGATTCTGCAAATCGAGGATTGAGCTTCCTTTCGGTTATCATTCAACCCTGTCATTTGTATAAACCTGTAATCAAGGTACGTGCAATCAATTTTAACCGTTGTTTGCTGGAATTGCGTCTTCTTATTTCCTTAGCAGTATAATTTTTTTACAGAGGCCAAGTTGCTAACCTTGCGCTCAAACCCTCCTTTTTTATCCAGGTTTGAGACTGGCTATTAAATCATTTCTGATCCAAACTAGAAATAATGAATAGGTGATTACAATCCCAACCAAAATGAAATGACAAAGATTGTACGAATAACTGATTAAGTCAGTGTCATCATGTCAAGACTCCGGTCAGAATAGTACAAAGAGCATCTTCGATCAAATGTGCTTCCAACCACCAATCGGTGTTCGGACTGATCGAAGTAACGCTAGGCGAAAAATGTTCCATATTTTCACATGACTCATTTTGCAATTTTTAAATAAACTGACAAACCATGATTTATCAGAGTGACATTTAATTGTTTCTTGCATTAGAGTGTATAGTTATAATTAGCCGCTATGCTGGAATTTATCAAGTGGAAAAAGTATTTAAAAGTTGCCAACGTGTTAAGCAGCCACTTCGTCTTTGTTTTCTTTCAATTTTGTGTCGTATTTGTTGGCGATTTCTTTTTTATTGATTTTGAACTGTGCCATTTAACGTTTGCGGTTGTTTGGCTGGTTATTAGTTACTAGTCATGTATACAATCATACACAATGTGGATTGCTTTTAGTTATTCCATGTAATAATTCCATTTAATGTCTTTGCAAATAATTATTTAAAGTGACATTTTATTTATAGTTGATACGATTTATAAATCAATGTGGATTTTGGGTGTGTGTTAGCACATGCCAATAATCCTGAGGATTTGAGTAATGTTTGGAAAGTCTCAATTTCCAATGATGTATTCCTGATTGTTCCTCTTCCATGTGGTGTATCCTGGCCTAGATTTCCATAGGCATCTAGAGTAATAACATTGGAGACCGAATGCACAGTGGTATAACTAGGCGGATGGTGTAAGCCATCATTTCGGGTACTTAAAAGGTAACTTAAGGTATAAGTGTATCATGTATACCCTTGAACTAAGGGAGAAAATCCTGACAAAAAATCAGGCTATCTCGTCAATTTTTATGAACAGTGGCGCCGTCACGAGGATGCCGTTTACCAGCCAAGAAACGTTTTTATTCTTTTACATTTGCTATGCTTATCAAGTCAGTAAAATCAGTCGTTTAATATACTGTACAAAAATAGAAATAATGAAGAGGTGACTGTGTCACCAACCACCGTGAAAAATGGAATGGACACTTAATGCTCAGTGCGGTCAAAGTGTTACAAACTACATTCTAGTATATTTTTAATGAATAATAAAGCTATTGTTTTTTATTCTTATTATTGTTCTTATTCTTCTAATTATTACTTGAATGTTTCTCAAGAAACATGTTTTAGTAAGTGGACGTTTTTAATGAATTACTTTAAAAAAAAACCTCCTTTGGTTGTGAAAATCGTGTCCTCTTGATCAGTCGATCCAGTGTTAGAATTTCCTTGTGTTTGAGCATAAAGAACGTAATTATATTAAAGTATTTATCAAAAACATGATTGTTACAGTTGTGACGATGGCATGATGGCTTATTGGTAAGAGTTGTGGACTGAAGGTTGTGAGTCCTGTCTTTTGAACATTGTATCCTGTACAGCCACCTGCAAATAGTTCAGTTTAAAAAGTATATGTCTATCTGGGATCAACAAATGACAGCGCTGGTTACACTCAACTCCAATCTACCCAGGATACACAAATACGGAATGATTTTTGAAATGTAAACAGCTGAAAGGTGTTTTTTGCAAAACATTTAAAATATTAAAAATAAATTAAATAAAAATATGTGTTTTAGTCAATAAAATTAATTTTTTAACAAATTATGTGTTTTTGATTTAAGCTTTAGTAAATAATGGTATTATGCTTTATTGCGAGAATGAATTCATTCATTCATTTTACTTGGTGACGTAATCACCTCTTCATTATTTTCCATATTTATGCGGCATATAAAACGATCGACTTCGATGAGTTAATAAGCGTAGCAAACGTGGAAGAAAAACAAAGTTTCTTGGCTGGTAGACGGCATCCTTGTGACGTCATCACTGTTCGCAAAGATTGACGAGGCCGCTTGATTTTTTGTCACGGTTATCTACCTTGTCCCAAGGGCTACATATGATGTACGAATACGTTAAGATACCTTTTAAGTACCCTAGGTGTATGCTTGCACCCATCTACTAAAGCGGTAGCTCAGTTATACCTCTGTGCACTCGAACTCTGCTGTTATCAGTCTACGTGCCGATCAGCACTTAGTCCAGGATGCACCTCATGGAGGACGAACAGTCAAGAATATTAGAATCATTGGAAACTGAGACTTTATAAGCATTACTCAAATCCTCAGAATTATTAGCTTTATGTGTATTGATAAAGTATTATCTTAGGTATATAATAGTAAGAGTTAGATATGTCTAAGTTAAGTAACTAGAGCAGAATGCTACATATTATCATAGTGCGTCCATTTACTCACGTCAACCCATACTAGTTGTATTTTTCTAGATTTACGAATGTAGATGCAGTTTTAGAAAGTTTTGGTCATAAGTCCATTTATAACAGTGTTTATTGAGAATAAACTAAGATAGGAAAGAATTTTGTTACTAAAAATGACAGTTATTTTATTTTGTATAAATAACACCAAAATGTTACTAGTTTTTACAAGTCATTTCAGAAATAAAGTAAAACGGAGCAATTTTAAAAGTTTGAATAGTACTTTCATATATTTTTCAAATTTATGAAATAACAAAGTTTGTATAGGAAATCTATTTTAAATAGTATATATACATAGAGATGACCAATTAAAAAAGCATTTAAAATCGCTTTAATGTTTTTGGTGGGTACACAAATATTTGAATTTTATTTGAAGTTAAATAATAAATGCCAAACAAAACAATTACTAGATATGACAAAACAAACACATGCGCATTTAAAACCGTTTGACTACATTCACATGCATGCTACATTTACAATTTTCGTTTGCTCCAAATTGTGTTCATAAAATCGATATTTTAGATTTCATAACTTAAATTTTAATTAGAGGCTTAAATGTTTTTTTAACATTTGCATATACAATAATGGATTATTAAGTATAATGTTGACGAATACTTTATTGGATAAACGTCAATCACTTACTTTCTTTTATGAAATTGAAACCATTACTTTATACGTGTATTTTACCTTTGTCACAAGTTTACAATTTATTACAAATAATAGTTCACAATTGTATAGTATTTATACGTTTTTATCAAAATTGTACCTGGTTATCAGAAAACAATTTTTTTATTTGTTTGGCAATTCATAGTTTAATAGCTAAAATAAACATTAACAATAATTGAGCTATTGTTTATCTACTTCATTTACTTTTTGCTTGCTTGACTGTTTTAGTTGAATAGTGTATGTATTATGTATGGTATGAAGACCAGCATTTATGGGCCAATCGTGACACAGTTTGCAAAACATGGTTGAAAAACTAATAAAAGTATTTATTATCAATCGATTTTTAACTTATTAAAACAAATAAACTATTTTATAATAATATGTAGAAAAAATTATTATTATTGTTATTATTATGATTATGATGATGATGATGATTAATTATTATTATTATTATTATTATTATTATTATTATTATTATTATTATTATTATTATTATTATTATTATTATTATTATTATTATTATTTTATTACAACAAAAGTTATTAGCAAAGCCACATTTTCGTTAGTTCCAAGTTCGCATAGCATCTCGAATAATCCCTCTCCAGTGTTCACGGTTTTCGGAAGCGTGTAGGGATATGTCAGTCCAACGGCTTTACCACTGTTTCCAAGATAAGTACCCGACCAAGATAGTCTGAAGATCGTAACGAACAGCATCTATCCAAGTGCATTTTGTAACCACCTTTCCTCTTTTAACAGTCGGAATTTAGACAATTGGATTGCATCAAGATTTCTAGGAAGAACGTGTCCAAACCAGTGCAATCTCTGTTGTCTTGATACCAATGATGGAAGTTTGTGAAATTGAATTTTACAAGTACTTACATAACGCAGAACACGTTACTGCATACATTTTATTTAAAGTAAATTAATTAGTTTTAAAATTATATATATATATATATATATATAGAAAAATTTAAATTATTTCTAATGTAAAAAGATCAAAGAAAAATTTTAAGAACTTAACCTCTCATTTTCGTTTTATCGACTTATCAAACATTTTAATTTGAACCCTTAATCTTGGCACAATTTTAAACGCTTATCGTACGTGATTACAATGAGTTTAAATAGTGGAATCTATTTCTTAACTGCTAAAAATTGTGAACAAATAAAAAAAGTTATAATTTCAGTTTAACTATTGAACAAATTGCAGATTTATTTGAGATAAGTACAAGAACTGTTTACAGAGTTTAAAAGGATTATACACGTTCAAGAACAACAGGAACTGGACCTGTGCGTTTATTATCACGAAGTTAAAAAAAAACAGAATAAAACCTATTTAAAAAAATACAAAAAGAATAATTACCAAATTTTTCATATTTACTTATTCGCAATCGGATGAAATCAGCCAATTTGCAGTTAAAGAAAACGTTAAAAAAGTTCCTTTAACAGCACAACATAGAAAAAGCCGTGTGTAATTTGTAAAAATGTATGAAAACCGTTCACTTTGTTTCTGGAGGTCAATTTTTTTACTGACAAGTGTGCTTTAAAGTACGAACCATGGGCAGTACACTCCACGGTCATCTGTGGTCCCGATTTTTCTCAAAACTACAATTGCATTGTTAAAAAGGTTGCACATCCATCATATCTTCATAGATATTTTGGAATTAAGTACGGGCAACTACCAAATTGGAGCCAAACAAGTAGCCAATAAATTTTTCAAGTCTGAACTACGACAAAATACTTCAGGGTATTTAGTGGTTGTTCAAGACAATGCTCCAGTGCATATGTCGAAAAAGGTAACGTGCGTTTTACCACAATTTAAAATTTAACGAATTTTTTATTGTTTAAACTAAAGATTTTTTGTATGGTAAAAAAACTGAGCTTTATGCAGTTACCTCCATATAACCCGGACCTCAATGTAATTGAAAAATTTTTTAGTTATCTTAAACGAGAGGTGAATCTGACAGAAAATCAAGGCACGTTTAAAGAAAAAATTGATTATGTGTTGAACAATCGAATTCCACAAGATTTTATCAATAATTTGTTTGATTCCTATCCAAATCGATTAAAAGAAGATATAAAAAGTTATGGTTATCCTTTGAATTACTAAATTTGGATAAATGGTAATATCTATTTTATATATATGTACATATTTTATAATAAAATTTATTTTTAAGCAAATAATGTAGTAGTATTTTTATTTTATCGAAATGTGTAAATTCTGGGTTTTTTGTTTAAGCGAGAATTTGGTAACGCTATTTGTAAAAAAAGATTTTTATTGTTTTAATTATTAGTATCGCTAAAGTGATGTTTAAGGGTTATTTCAGTTGTATATATATATATATATATATATATATATATATATTTATATTTATATATAATTTTACAATACTAATTATAATATAATATTTGAAAAATACAAAAATCAAGTTTTATCGCAGTTAACTTATAATCGTTCATACCTCCTGTTGTAATCTAAACAATAATGAAAAAAATATAAATGTGTAGAATTGATCTACATCAAATGTGGTTTAATTGATTTTTAACCGAAAAATGATTATTGGTAGCTAATAATGTGAACGTGAAAAGGAGGATATGTAATCATGAAATACTAATAATAAAATTGTTCTAGCATGTTCCATATTAATTTGAAACTAAAACTACATTTTTTAAGGGTAGAGTGAAATACAAATAATAAATGGTGACAAAGAATATATAATATCGAAACACTCCATACAAATAAGTTGTAATATAGAATAAATAACGTACAGTATTTGAACTTGCAAATTAATTGTAACACTGAATAAACAAACAATGTGAGTTTATATATATATAATAGTTTTTGAACAGATTGATTTTATGTATTGATTTATGTGTTCTTATATTTTTTGGTACATTATGTTAAAATACGTTTGCATTGTGACTCAGTGAGTTTATTTAAATTAAAATCGATGTTGTAAAATTCAGAACAGGTACTTTGTAAAAAAATGGAAACCACTAAAAGGTACACTGATTCATAATTTTAAATCAATTATTAAAATTTAATAAAAGTTTTGAGGCAATTACATTTTTTAACAATGCCCAGTCATTCATTAATTGTTGATAACATTTTTTATCGTAAATTAAATTATGTTTTTGTTGATTGTGTATTTTAACGGAAAATGTTAGACATTTAGTCAAACCGGTGAAATTTTTATAATGTTATTTCAAAATTATTACCAAAATTTATACTGAAAAATGTTTTAAATAAATTAAAAAAATATTATACATAATCAAAAAAAGGCTTGGTTACAATGTCAAAATTAAATTATTGTTTTTTTCAATATTTGTAATTTTTTTTAATTAAAAGAATATTGAAAATTTTTAAAACCTAATCTTTTGATTAATCAATTGATTAAATCAATTTTTACCTAGATTTATTAAAATAGAAAAAATAACGGATATTTTAAATAAAAAAACCGTTTAAAAATATTTTTTAAGCAAATAAAATAAATGCATAAATCTAATAAATAATAATATTTATGGTAAGATATTTCATTACATTTTTCAATATTATATGATTTTCAGTTACAGTTTATCTATAAAATAATATATTGCTATATAAACTACTTATAAAATGTTAGTAGTATCTGTTTAAAAATATAAGTAAATGTAATGCTGGCCGCTGTTTACGTTCTTACTAATAAAGAGCATATTTTTTTTATACAAATAACAACATATTTGTTTAATAAATAATACAGTAGATCTACAAAAAACTGTTATAAAGTTCAATTTAGTAATTTCTGTTATCACTTAAATATTTGACTTTAAATATTTACATAAATGAAAATAGTGTTTTTCTTAGTGTCAAAAATAACTAAATAACAAATTATTATTGTTATTATTATTATTATTATTATTAAAGTTTAATATCTCACCAGAGATACATTTAGCGTAAAATACATTTTAACCATTAATATAAAAAAATAATAACAACAAAAATTAAAAAAGTAGTAGTACATATAATGTGAGAAAATGAAATAGAATGTCATATGTTAATGAACATAAATATAGTCAATACAGTAAACATATGATTTTTAAAAAAATTCAAAATTATGTATATATATATATAAGCAAAAAGTAGTAATTAATTTGTTTCTAAGTGTTTGTGTAAATACATAATGACTAATTCCAATGTTTGAAATAATTATTATTTGTACTTAAAATTAAAATTAAATTTAAGTTGTTAAAATATTACATCTGTAAATAAAATATTTTTGAATATAGCTTATTTAAAAATTGATTGTCACGATTATTAAAATAATGTTGAAAAAACGTAATTATTGACAGTTTTTGATCGTTTGATAGTGCACCTTTTCATATTAATCAATCAGTGAAAATCAATATAAAATTGTCATTTTACTTGGATTTTAATTTACACAATTTTTAAAAACTATTTTACAAATAAAAGCAAAAATGCTATTAAATAAATATGCATTCTTTTAAACTGAAGACTTAATATGAAGACTAAAATATAAATAAATGCAATAATTTTTTAAAATGATTCTATTGCTTTATTACTGGAAATATTTTAGCAACTGAATGATTGATGCAATCGAACAAGTGGTTTCGCAATTAGCGCCTCTAGTGGAATTGAGTTCTTGCCATTGAGGATACAAATAAATATCTCTAACTGCTAGCAAAACGTTACAACACTTTTGGAAAAGTATTCAATCAATAAATAACCATTATAAACTATCATTTTGCTTGTTGCATAATTTCAATGTTGGTAAAATCTGCTAATTAATTAAAAATTTATATAATCGTTTTATTAATTTAAATTCTATTAATTTATGTAACTTATTAAAGCTTAAAAATAAATACTTTATAAAATAATGCAATAATCTGGTTTATCTGTGTTGGTTAGTTTGAACAAAGTTTGTATGAAAATACATTTAGACTTTGTTTTGTAGTTATATTAAACGTGTTGAGAAGAATTTTTCGAAATATTTACAGTAGTATTTAAATATTTTGTTATTTATTGTAAATTTAAAACTAATAGATATTGTCAACATGTATAATTTAAATCGATCTACACAAAGCAATATTTTCGAGATTAAAATTTAATTCACCTTGTCATTTAATAATATTTAAGTGTTGGCATAAATATGTTAAGCAATCATTATACAGCCTTTTAGTTAATTTTAAATCATAAACGTTTACGTTTGGTTACTATAAATTGTACCAAAATTTATTATTTAGAATCCTTTCGCTCTAATAAACATGGAGCAACAAGATTGTTTCATAGAAATTTGCATTAAATTTTCGGTTTTGAAAATCGTGAATATCGAAAATTGAGCACAAACCGTTAGCTTTTTTCGACCGAATTTGGGACCGGTTACAGTAGAGTAAATTGTAAGATAATTATTTGTATTGGCAAAAGTGAATAAATATCGAACTGTCAAATTTATTTATTACATAAGTTTTGACAATTAAAACTTAACCATTTTTGTTGACACCCTTGTTACAAACGTAGGCAAATGACAAAGTTAACACCTTCGAAATGGTGCTGGTATTGTAATTTTTATGTAACAATTTGTGAACTAAAAAATTGTCTAGATCAATTGGGACACAAGTTTATTACTGGCAAAATTTTAACAAACAGCTTTGTAACAAAAAAATATAGACATTTTATGCACAAAGTCAAAAGTTTGAGAAAAGGAAACATTCCATATTTTATAAAAATGCGACAGTCAAAAAGTGGTTGGTTATTTTACAATATAAAGATTGATTTTTGAAGTTGTACTTATTGTAAGCAAATAAATTTTATTTATAACTTAATCAATTATTGCAAAATGTTCGTTTGACAATGATTTGTTTATTGAAAAGTGAAAACATATATTTGAAATGTGCTTGTTCTTGTCAACAATTGTGCCAAATGAAACAATCGCTATTTCTTTTCTTTTTGCAAAAAACAAGGCAGTTTATAAATTAATTTATTTTATTTTTATTTATTTATGGTTATTGGCTTAGATACTTTAGTAGAAGTAGCTTTTAGCACACAAAAAATATGTACAATTATAAAAATACAATACAATTAGCAGTGTGTAACATCAGTCCAAAAATAAATAAGTAAAGTAAGGTTAAATTACATAGGCTAAAAGAAGAAAAAAACTCAAAATCAACGTATATTTAAAAGTCATGTTCAATATGATATGCGTAAAGAGGCATGGTATTATTTAGGGGACATTATGGTTAATAGTGTGCAAATATATCAGTATACATGAAATGCGAATGACTCATGAGTGAGCATGGCTAATAAAATAATACCCTGGATTAAGGATAATAAATGGTCACAAATTAAAATGGGCAGATTACAAACAACGGTAATTGGTCAAACCAAAGAAAACAAAAAAACATACTCATGATTTGGATAGGCTAATGTAAAGGTCACTTTGAACTTTGTTGGGATTGGATAGTAACCTTCCTAAATACGGCAGACATGAATTTAAGTACACATTGGTTCTGCACTTAACGTGTATATGTGATCTTCTTGTCATTTCCGATGCAAATGATTTGCTAAAATCACGATAAAGTGGATGATTGGAGTTGTTGGAAATACGACTGATTAATTGAAAACATTCCTTGAAGTGTCGATGAATTATTTTATAAAGAATGTCATTGTAAGGAGTACCTGATGATCGGCTAATGATGGTAATACATTTTTTTAACTTCATAAAATCCTTTCTTTTTAGTTGGCAAACACGCAGGTTCCTTAAACGTCTTATGTAGTAACATAAACCTCGAGTTTTTGTGAACAAATGGTCAATGTGATCAGACCAGGTAAGTTTGTTATTCAGTAAAACACCGAGATATTAAAAACTCACAAGTGTCAATCTCCACATTTTTAATACAAACCTTTCAACGCCAAATTACGAAAATTTAAATGATATACTGGAATTAGAGCAAAATTCTTTTTTTATGTAAGTGACCAGACTACCACCACGTGTTTTAACTCCGCTGCTTCTATCGAGGCGATGTGTTGTAAATCCATCAATTGATATTAAGTTGTTATCAATGTATTTGTTAAACCACGATTCTTGAATAAGCAAGAAGCTACTGTTTTGATGTAACCTCTCGTTTAAAAGCAGTTTTAAGTGATCCATTTTGTCCAATAATGACCGTACATTCATCGGTAGAACTAACGGCAACGTCATTTTCTTTATAGGAATATTTTTCAAAGCTTGCTGATAACCGGAGTGATGACATTTTCTTTTCTTTGTTTTAATATTCAATTGTTTGTAACATATAGGAATATTTAATTGTATATCCGATATAAGTACTTTTTGTTGAAGTAAAAATGTTCTATAAAAGCGAATTCTTTGAGAAGTAATCATAATCGTTGTAATTTGATAAAATAAACTTGTGTATTTTAAATGTTTTAAAGTGAAAGAAAAAAAGTACTGCTAATCAATGTAGAATATAATTGTGCATATATTTTGTCATTTTCCGATGTTTTTGAAAATGTAACGCAGCTGTTCGAGGGCCCGCTGTAGTAATTTATGTTGCATTGCAATATTTACACCAATAAATTTTAAATAAATTATTCATAATTTCATCGAATTACTCAATTTAACTGTGCTGTTTTGTATAATTTGTATTAATATGTGTTTATGTTTTTAAAGTAATATCTATTTTTTAATTTTTAAAAATATTTCACTTTAAAGTTGGTAAAAGCCTGAAAGGACAATTTAATTTTTAATTTTTTGCTACGTCAAATTAAAATAATAACAAACATTGAAAGTACCGTTATATATACATATAATTCTATCCTCCATCTTAAATAATTTAAAACAGTTTAAAATTAAAATTATATTTTATATAAATTAACAGGTTCATTGCTTAAATAGTTCAGCGTATAAAAATTGCGCAAATCTAAATGAAGATACGTATTTATTATCGACGTTTTCAGTAAAAAAAACGTGCTGTTTTTCCAAGTCCAGTTTTATATTAAATGTAAAAATGTGAATCTTTTTAATCTGTTATAAAACCGACGTAAAAAACATCGAATTTATCAAAATTTATAAAACTTTTAATGTACATTGAGTTCGACTTACAATTTATTTATGCTTGACATTTTGTGATGCCAATAGTAATTAAATCATCAAAAAAAACTGGAACATTATATTTTAAAAATATAGTTACAGTGGAATTATTCAATTGATACACTCACTGAATATCCACGTTGATTTAAAATAGTGACATTTTAATTAAAAACTTTGTTTTTTGTATTCAATAATAAAATTATTTATTATTTGTATTTCATTATTGTAGGTTAATTTGAATAAAGTATTACAGCGCTCTAATTTGAACCCCGGTGGGTATGGGCTCGAATCTCACCACCGGCACTAAAATGCTAGCCCACGTTTGGCTTTGCTAAAATGTCCGCTGATGAAAGATGCGTTTCTTGTAAAAGAATTCAAAGTAGCAAACATAAAATAAATGAAAATAAAAAATAAATTTTATTAATCACAAGTTTTAATTTAAATTGATCGGTTTTGTTAATGTTACAATTTTTTGAACACTATTTTGTATAAACTTTACTTAATTTTTTATGGTAATATATTTTCAAAAGTTCTTAATTATAAATTAAATTATAATTATTTATTAGCATTTTAATAAACACAAAATATTCTGATTTCCTTTAAATATTGATAACAAAGTAGTGTTTATAAAAGTGTCTAATTTTTATTGAACGTTTTCAACTTTTTAAACTTAGAGTAGCGACAGCAAATATGTAACTGGTTTTACTGGTCACAAAACCGAAACTTGATAGTTACAAAATAAAATATAAATTTACAAAATATTATATATATGTATATGTCTATATATGTTTATATATATATATATATATAAGTTTTAAAAACTATATTTGGAAAGTCAGGTATTGATTTTTATTAGTTCTCACGTTTGCAGAGGTTCAATATATATATATATATATATATATATATATATATATATATATCAATTCCAAGAGTTTAACTAACAACTTAACAATATTACAGTCTTGAAAATATTGAACAATCTATTTATTTTTTAATGTTTATTACTTTGAATGTTTGACAAGAAACATCTTTCAGCAGTGGACACTTTAGCGAAGCCGAACGTGGGTCAGTATTTTAGTACCGGTAGTGGGATTCAAATCCATGTCCACCAAGGTCCAAATCGAGTCTGAATTGATTATATTACAATATTATCAAAATGAATAGAAGCAATAATAATAATTAATGTATAATAAAGATGAATATAATTTGTACGATATATTAATAAATATCTTTACACTGTTTATTACATCTGTGAAAACACAATAAAAATATGCGATTTTTAAAAATTGTACTAAATATCTTTAAATATTTAAATAATTTAGCTTAAAGATTATATTTGTATTTTGTATGTTTTACACTGTTCAAGTACTACTTATTTTTGCTTATTTTAAATTGTTAAACACATAAATAAATTATTTACAACTATTATCATTATTCATTATTATTATTATTATTATTATTATTATTATTATATTATTATTATTATTATTATTATTATTATTATATGAAATCAATAGATTTATATTATGTAAATTGTTTTTGTTTGCATTAAAAATACAAAAAAATTTTTCGGTGCCTACAAGTTGATAAATACAGACAAGTTAAATGTTTACACTAGTAAAAATCACAATTGTTGTAAACATATAATTATACATGATGATGTTGCACAGATGACTTTGTACTTATTAATTGTTGTAGACATGTTTCTAAAAAAAATATTTTTATTAACCTAGAAAATCGAGTTTTTTACTAAATTTGTTTGCCTGCAATTTTTATAATTTAATAAAATTGCAATATCTATTAATAACATTATTACATTGATTAAATTTGCGAAATGAATTATTGACACCTTGTTAATATATACAAATTGAATGCAACAAACATCACGATGAAAATAAGAAAAGTGTTTTAATCAATTAGTGTATTATTAAATTGTGGGATATGTTTTTAATTTGAGTTAACTATGAAATATTTTATTGCTAAGAATTTTTCAAATAATAAACGTGATTTTGAAAACATAATTTGTGATTTTTGGTTTTCCCTAATGTATTATAAATATTTTTGCAATAAATTCTAAAATTTCTTGTTTTTTTATTTATCTGTGTCCACTGGGAAGGGTTTTTATTTACAGTTTAAATTGTATGTACACAACTTTAATTGTCTTATAAAATTAGGCTGTATTGGTTGGTTTCAAAACAGTACCGTTCTTCTTATTATTATTTAGCAATATTATTAATTATTTAAAAAATGTAAACATTTTAAAGATAATAACTTTATTTGAAATAAAATTTATTCAATTGCTTTAACTTTACTTGATAGTGAGTTGTTTGTACATTTGAACTCCGACTGTGCCCTTTGTAATAATTTACGTTTAAAATACGAGGGGATGCATTGCGAATACAGAAATAATGAAGAGGGGAATATGTTATCAGCCCACTAACTATTTATCTAAACGTATAATTCATTGCGGTTGATGACAGTCACCTCTTCATTATTTCTATGTTTGCACGGCATATTAAACGACCGATTTTGATTGCTTGATAAACGGAACACATGTAGAAGAATAACGAAGTTTCTCCGCTAACAGATGGCATCCTTGTGACTGCGCCACTGTTTGCAAAGATTGACAAGGCCGCTTGACTTTATGTTAGGGTTATTTCCTTTAGTCCAAGGGCTACATATGGTATACACATATACCTTAAGATACCTCTAAAGTGGAAACGTAGTTATACCGTTGTGCACTCGGTTTCTGCTGTTACTAGTCTAGGTGTCTATGAGCACCTAGTCTAGGATGCACTACGTGGAAGAAGAACAGGAATATCACCATTGGAAATTGAGACTTTACAAGTATTACTCACATCATCAGGACCATTAGCATCCCTTAATGTGCATACAAATGCCATACTCTAGTCTATATTTAAAAAACACAAGCTTTATTATACTTTTGACTGTGCCCTTTGTAATAATATATGGAATTAATGTTTGAAATAAAATGTACTAATTCGATACAAATATGCAACAAATTTATCACTTTATTATAATTTTAATTATTTGTTATTTCAAAAGCCTTTTGTTCTGAAGATCATGGGGCTACAAGCTTGTTCCATATAATTGTACGTTAAAATTTTTACTTTCAGGATCGTGCATATCAAAGATTGAAATTGTATTCGAATTTCACCAAACCCCTTCATTTGAATTATACTTGCACTTCTTTTGCCGTAGTTTAATAAAATGGTGTCCACTTGTTTCTTTAACAATATTTTTTTTGATTCTGTCTCCAAAATCCCTTCCTTTTTTACTTGGACTTGGGACCGGCTACAGTCAAGTAGTTGAAACGTTTCGTGAATGCATGTGGTCTGGCGGTACAGCGCTCGAATTGGACCTGTTTCGATAGGTTCGAATCGCATCACAATGAAAAATTATTTTATGTTTGCTACTTTGAATGTTTTACGAGAAACATCTTTCAGCAGTGGACATTTTAGCGAAGCCAAACGTGGGCCCGCATTTTAGTGCCGGTGGTGGGATTTGAACCCATGCCCACCGAAGTCCAAATTCGAGCGCTGTACCGCTAGACCACCCCGGCACAATTAATGTATTTATTCCAAAATATACATTAAAGCATTGTTTTTCTTAACTGCTTAATGCTCCAGAGGATTACGTTGTGGTCCAGCATTAAATACAAAATAGAAGATTTTACAAATTATAGTGTTATAAAAATGTTCAATTAAGAAAATTTATTATGTAATGCAAAATCGAATTGTACAACATTAGGTTAAAATACGTAGGGACTCCTACATTAAACACCAAAAAAGTTTGAGAAAGCAATGAATATTGTCAAAATTATTAAAAATGTAACGCTTTTAATATTTATTTTTATATATGTACATATTTACAATATAATTTATGTCTAAGCAACTAATTTTCTTTTTTTCAATTTTTTACACTGTCAATATTCTTGTTTTTGATCTAAATTGGAATTTTATACTGATATTGGTATAAAATATTAGTTTTTATAAAATATTTTACTTATAATGCTAAGATCATTATCTTAATATAGCTTAAACGTGCTTTATATAATTAAATATTGTCACAAAAGAGAATGAATTATATTGCATTAAGTTTAACATCAGCTTGTTTATCTACTGTAGTTGCTCAGATATTCAATATTGTAAATTTTTAACAAAGCTTTGTTCATTCAAGTTTTTTTAAATATTATATATCGAGAACTAAAACTTGTTACAAAATAAACCCAATTTAAATCATTTACCAACTCTTTTAATTATTTAAAGTATTTATTATATATAGCATACCTGAAAATGCATTATTACTTCTTAAAGTACAGAACACACATTATTCTTACGTTGTTGAATAAAGAGACCAATTTGTTATTAATATTAAGAATATAAAATCTCTGTATGTATGTATGTTGGGGAGGGGGTAGTCTAGCGGTACAGCGCTCAATTTGTACCTGGTGGGCATGGATTCGAATCCCACCACCGGCTTACTAAATGCGGGCCCACATTCGGCTTTGCTAAAATGTCCACTACTGAAAGATGTTTTTGTGAAACATTTGAAGTAATAAACATAAAAAAATAAATAAGTCATTAACTTTTAATCAAGTAGTCAATGAATTTTTTACGATGAAATGCAATTTGAAACAAAAATGAACAACTGGCACTATTAATATTCTTGAGTTCAGTGAGTTTTTTAAGCGTGTATGTTTTATAATTTGGATTGATACTGTCAATTGTACCGAATAAATATATTTTGCTCAATTTGTTTCAACGTGTGTGAAACAAGTCATATTTAAAATTCTAAGCTTTCTGTCTGTTAACAAACGATACATTAAAAAAAATTACAAATATAAAATTGAACTTATTTTTAAAATGTGAAGGTTTGATTATATTTATTTGTCTAAACATTTATCAATAAAATCTGCTTTTCAATACATTTTACTTTGTAAAAAACAGAAAATATTGTCGACATTTATTTTTAGTAACTGAAACTCTATTCCGTAAATCGTCCAAACTAAAGTTCACAATTGTTATACTAACTCTTATTGCACGTGTCGTAAGTTGTATAGCTTGTTTATTGATTAGTTATACATTGAGTATAATAAATAACATACTGATTAATTGAAAAATAAACAATTATTTATTATTTTAACGACAGTGTTAATAAAAACAGTTTTTTAACATTTAACTTTAACCTTTAATCTTTAATTAGCCGCAATAGTAACACAATTTTGAAAACTAAATAGTAAATCACTAAAGCAATTGCAATTCTTGCTATTTTTTTACATATATGTTGGGAATTTTTTTCATTTAACATTTTCTTGCAGTATTACAATTCAACAAGTTTCGTACACTGTGCAATTTGTAAACTAAGGTAACTTAGAAACCCCGGTTAATGTAAAAAATGAATATAAATTTAGGCAATCTAACAAGACAAACGTTTACCTGCTTTCAAACTATTGTACTACAATTGTGCTAAACATGTTGCTATTACTAAAATGCATAGGTTATTATTAGTAATAATAATAATAATAATAATAATAATAATAATAATAATAATAATAATAATAATAATAATAATAATAATAATAATAATAATAATAATAATAATAATAATAATAATAATAATAATAATAATAATAGTAGTAGTAATAATAATAATGATAAATTTAGCATGTTTAATCAATTCTGTATGTATTAATTTTCCTATTTGTATCTACCCAGAAACTTTACTAAGAAACAACATTTGAGGTGATTTAGCAGTATAGCGCTCGGTTTGGACCTGGGTGGACATCAGGGTTCGAATCCCACCACCGGTACTAAAATGCGGACCCACGTTCGGCTTCGCTAAAATGTCCACTGATGAAAGATGCTTTTCTCGTAAAACATTCAAGGTAGTAAACATAAATAAATACATAAATTCACAAAAAAGCGTTTTTATACCATTAGAGTAGTGAGAAATAGTGAGAAAGTGTAAACATTTATGCCACAAATAGAAAATAAAAAGAAAACATGTTTTTTTATTTTGTTTAATAAATATAATGTTAATAGAATTTTTTAATGTTTTTTTATAAACGTGATCAATAGGTAAGTAAACATTAAAAAAATAGTACTATATGGTGATGATTAAAATTAAAAACAAAACAAAGACATTGATGAATTTACACAAAGCAGCCACTGGCAAGAAAAATGTATAAAGTTTATTTTTGATGTTTGCTAAATCGTTTAACAATGTTTATTATAAACATAAAATGCACAAACTATACAGGAATTTGCTCCATATTTAATATACGTTTTTTTGTTTTACGTGACACAATCTTTTTGTCAATGTTGCATGCATCAGATGATTATTGTGGTTTAAACAATTTTCAATTAATAAAACGACAATTTTTAAACCATCTTTTAATGTTAATATCTTTTAACTATATGGTGTTTACTGACCTGGTTATAATAGTTATTAAATTTTTTAAAATAAATACATAATTATTTAAAAGTTCAAGGGGAATAATCAGGAAGTAACATAGATTTATAAGAAAAAAATTAGGTTAAAAATGAGCTAATCATTTTATTAATTATAAAAAGTATCCTATAATGAAAAATAGTCTGAGTTTTTGCAAAGATCTTATACGTTATTGAATTAAAATCATTTTTTTAAAAATAAACTGTATTATATTTAGAAATAATAATAAATATTATACTGGGATTTTTTGTAAGTTAAATGGTAAAGCACAATTAATCAAGATTCTTAAAGGATTTGACAGTGGTAAAATTTAACTAAAAGTAATTTATTTTAAAAACAAATTAAATTTTTATAATGTTATGTACTGAAAATGTGTACTTTTCATTTGAAAAATAATAATTAGCACATAATATTCAAAATATTTCAAATAATGATATGTATTGTTTGATATCAAATTCAAATCTGCTACTAGTATTTACAGAAAGCAATGTATGTCATTCCAATTTTTTTTTAAATATTTTCGTTTTTAAAATAAATTATTGCATAAAATAACAAATTTTTTCTACACGTTATAAAGATTTGATTGATGCGCTACATTAAAAAAAAATTGTATAATCTTGATATATACGCTGGTAATGCGATGCCTAAACTTTAACTTTTTCTAGTTAAATTTATTAAATATTAAAATATGTAATTGATTTACAAAAATAATTATTAAAAAATATATTTTAATTTTATATAATTTTAATTTAAAAAAATAATAATAACTGTTAACACATACATACAAATTTACACTGTATTTTTAAATAATCAATGATTAATTCATTTTGAATATAATGAATTAGTTCAAAGTTTTTATAAAGGGGTACAAAAGTTAAGATAATTGCCGAATGCATGAGAGTAGATGTTTAACTGTATGCAACATTTTGAGCAATAGAACAAGCTCCAGATCACCCACAGTTGGAAGAAAACGTTCAACAAGTAGCAAGATGATCAGTTTATAATTATGCAGCTTAA
This sequence comes from Cardicola forsteri, assembly GCA_025895645.1. NCBI lineage: Eukaryota > Metazoa > Platyhelminthes > Trematoda > Strigeidida > Aporocotylidae > Cardicola > Cardicola forsteri. Next base: position 105,596 of record JAKXYG010000613.1, read on the forward strand.
GAAACACCGAACAATGAATGTAAACCAAATAAAAAATCAATAATTAAAAAAATTTTTTTATTTAATTGTAAGAAGGAGGATGAAATCTGAAGGCTTCGTTTATAAAGCGGCTGTTAAGAAACATCCACTCAGTCGTGCCCATAGATTACAACGAGTGGAGTTTACCAAAAAGTACAAAAATTATCCATCGTCTTTTTAGAGATCGATATACTTGACAGATATATCCTATAAACCATGGACCGAACATTCGAAGGTTATTTATAGTCCAAATTTCCCATTCAACTACGCTTGAACTGAAATCAAAGTTGCACATCCTTTATGTATAAAGGGACATCTTGAAATTAAGTACAATCAGTCTCCAAATTGGATGCGTATGAGTAGCAATTTAAACAGTGTTGAATTTGTACAAATACTCAGAGAATTGTCTCATAGTGAGATGTCCAGAAATACTACAAGACACTTAACGATCATTCAAGACAATGCTCCTGTACATACTTCAAAAGTGGTAATGTGTATTTTAATGACTTACAATTTACTATACATTTTCCTTATTTAGACCACAAAAGCTTTAAAAAGCAAAAACTTAACTTTTATTCAACTTCATCCATACAGTTCGGACCTCAATGTAATTGAATACGTTTGCAGTATTTTAAAACATGAGGTAAACCGCTTGGAATAAAAATTATGTAAAATTAAAAAAATATTTTTATAATTATTTTGTAAATCAATCACATATTTTAATATTTAATAAATGTTGACTAGAAAAAGTTAAGGTTTAGGCATCGCATTACTAGCGTATGCATCAAGGTCATACAATTTTAAAAAAATGTAGCTTATCAATCAAATCTTTATAACGTGTAGAAAAATTTTGTTATTTTAAAAATATGCAATAATTTATTTTAAAAACGAAAATATTTTAAAAAAATTGGAATGACATACATTGCCTACTGTAATGATGGTATTGTGGTTTATTGCTAAAACGAACGTTATTGTGCATTATATAAACAATTTTTTGCGAATAATATTAAATCTATATATATTAGTAAAGTATTATCTAAGATACTTATTAATAAGTGTTAGATAAGTAGCAAGTGCTACTGAACTATCCAAGCCAATAACCATAAATAAAAAATAAAAAATAAAAAATAAAAAATAAAAAATATACTTCAATATTATAGTAGGTCAATATAGGCATTTTTTATTTTAACTATTTTTAAAGTGTTGTTATTAAGAAATAAAATTTCTAATTTCTAATTTTTTTTAAAATTATTTAGTAATTACAATTAAAAATTAATTAAGTAACTGTTGAAATTGTATTTATTTATGTTAAGGCAAATGACACCAGAAAATACGCTTCTAGTTTTAATGCTAATGATGACGTTGTATTTGTTAGTGGTAGATGCCGGATTTAGACTAGGCCAAACCAATTGCCAAGTGCTATATATCTATGCATCCATTTCAGTGTATGAATGCAGGTGTGTATTTTAAATAGCTAAGAAGTATTTTGATTAATATGAATATTATGTGTGGTCATAAGATGTACATCTTAACACAATATTAACAAAGCGTATTAATTATTATATGTAAAAATTTTGTTTTTAGTTAAAATATTCGTTATTTTCTTATTATTTAAACCGCACAAAACTACGAAACTTTGTCAATTTAGACATAATAAAGATACAATTCTGTCACATGTGGTTTATCAAAGTTCATATAAATTAATTATATCATTTACTATGTGCGTTGTTAAAATTTAAGTTTAACTAAACAGTACTTTGTTGTATCAGTCAGTGAACATGAATTAGAATTGTCTGTTTGAGTCGAAATTTAACCTACACTTGTTTCACCAATTGCAGGGTGTTTTGATTTATTGTATGAACAAAATGGTGTTCAATTGTTATCATGAACAAAATATGTAAGTAGAGTTAAACATGAAATGTATTAAAAGCAAAGTTATTGTATTATTTTAATTATTACTTTAGTTTATTTTTAAAATTAAAAAATGGATGATAAACTGAAACAATTCATTTATTTCAAATTATATAGTTTTTACAAGCGTTAACAATAAATTATATTTAAAATTAAAAAATCTCAAAAATTGTTTTCATAATTTATGAAAACCGCAAATTTTGGTTATTGCGTATATAAAATACTAAAAATAACAATATTTTAAATATTATAATTTTGAAAATAACAGCTAGAAACAAATATTATATTTAACATATCAATGTATGACACGAATAAAAATATGCTTTTTTAAGTAAAATTGTGTAAATTTTAGAAACAGAGGCAAACAAGCAACTTTTCTAAAATTGTAAATGTTTTAGTTGCGAATGTCTTAAAGCATTTTGAAGATTACTTGGTGCTTTTACTTTACAAACAATGAGACTATAAAGAAATTCAGTTTGTCTACTTACAATGTTATTGCATCTAAAAAAAAAATTTACATAATTAAATTTTACGTTTATCTTTTACAAAACTTAAGAAAAATACTGTTATGAAAAAGAAGTCTTAAAACAAAATTGGCAAATCTCTACAAAAATTAGTCGTTTTCTAATCAAATTGGATTGTTGATAATAATAATGCTTATAAATATAAAATAACTAAATAAGATTTAAGATTTTTGAAAATTAATAATAATAATAATAATAATACCGATGATAATGATAATGATGAACTTGAAATTAACCAATAATATTTATACTTAGCACCAATTGTTCAGCACATGTTAAAAATTATTTAAATTATTTCATAGAAATATATAGACTAGTTATTTATTAATATTTTCAATTTGTTAAATATAATTTTAATAACGTTAATCAATTAATTGAAAAAATAATTATAATGCTAGTTTGTAACTAATTATATATATATATATATATCGAATTAAAAAACTTCACTGATTAACTACCAACATTATTATTATTATTATTATTATTATAAAAATCACATTAATCAAAATCAAATTAAAATTTTGCTAATTACATTAATTAGTATCAATTATTTTAGTCAGTATTAAATCAAATTATCCAATATCAGTAGCATGTGAGTTATAAACAATTGATTGAAGCAATATTTGCAATATAGCAGGGTACATGTTTACAATAATTATATTATATTTTACCCAAACCATATGTAATTTTGTTATGTTTTAACAATATTTTTGCATAGAAAAACATTTTATAAATTCAAAATCTTTATTAGTTTATTTAATGAAATTAAACATTTTTATTAATTAATTTTTATTTTGATTCCTTTATTTCTGCGCCCATTTATGTTAAGTAAGATTGAGTATATATATATATACAAACTAATAGTTTAAAAAAAACACATTACTCTGTTAAATATATTAAAATACATGAATGCAATAATTGAATCTTGCTGTTACCTTTTGATTAATTGTTCAAAATACAAATTTATATTTTAATTTAAAGTAGTTTTAACTTTTGGAAAAAACCCTTATGTTCTAAGGAACATGAGATTACAAAGTTGTTTCATGTGATCGTACTTTAAATTTTTTGAAGTGCACATTCTCAATATAAAAAATTTGACTTTTTTCAGCTTCCAATCAACATTGTCATCTCGAGTATACTATCATTTTAAAAAGACTTACTAATCCTACCATTAAGCCTTCCTACTTTCGATAAAGTTTCACACGAACTCAAACTTGCGTTCTTTCTGTTTTTAGACTAAAGTATTATCCCCTGAATTAAGGATAGTTAAAACCAACATTGTAATTTTTTAATAGTGAATCTAATCACCGATTAATGACCTCAAATGCTGTACGTTATTACTGCTAACAAGTAAATGAATGATCCATTCAATTAGGGCTTGTACCATATAGGTTCTGATATACTGATCAGGTTCAATACTCTATATGGTAATGGTCGGTTATGTTTATTTTGAGGTTTTTAAGAATGATATATTAGAATTGTCAAATTAATTTATTATTATTGCAAAACTCTTTTGCTTTAAAATTAAGCATGGGGGAAATAGGATAATGATTAAAGCTAAACACCACAATAAATTTTCATAATTCAAAACAAGCATGAAACAAAATGTTCGAACATTTTGCCAAGCATTTAGATCCTCTCGAATGGTTCCTAGCCATGTTTTCTGTAATCTTCCAACTTTTCTTTTACCATTTACAATTATCCATCCCAAAACCGTTCTTGCTGGTCTGTCGAGCGGTAAACGTACAATTTGACCAAGTAATTTTCTTCGTTTGATTGTAATAATGTCATGTAGTAAACGCGTTTTTGTTACAATTTTATTATTGGAAATGTAATTGCGCCAGGTAATCATTAAAATACTTCTAAGGCACCGGCTATGAAAAACATCTACCATCTTATCAATTTTGTCTGTTCGCTTCCACATTTCATTCCCATATATTACCGTAGGAATAATTATTAATGCGTACAAACGAAGTTTTGTCTTCAAGTGGGTGGAAGAACATGACCGTATTGATTTGAGTCTATGAAAGACTGACAAAATTGTTTTTTTAAGTCTGGCTTTAACATTAATTACCAATTATATTCCGTAGAAAAGTAAAAGTAATAACTGTATTAATACTTTGTCTACTAATTTTGATATCTGTTTGATATTGTGCACAACACTTTCAATACCAATACCATCTGCAAAGTACAAATCTGTTAGTCTGCCATGATTCCATTTGATGCCATAAGACAAATAATTTATGGACCGAGTGATAAGGTAATCAATTACCAAAAGAAACAAAAAGGGTAACAAAATACATCTTTGATGTACTCCCGTGACAATTTCGAACATAGCAGTATGACCACTTTTTGCTCAGACACAACTTGAATTTTGGTATAACAAACGCATAATATTCATATACTTCAACGGTATTCCGTAAAACTTAACGATTTTTCACAAATGTTCTCGATGAACACTCCCAAAAGCTTTTATAAAATCAATAAAATTGATTGTAAGTGACTGCTGAAATTCTTGACTTCGTTCAATAATGTTACGGAGGGTAAGCAATTGTTCAATACGACTTCTCCCTTTGCGAAAACCTGCTTGCTGTTCTACTGCATTACTTAAACAGTTTAAAATTACTTTGCAAAAAACCTTACCAGGAACAGACAAAAAGGTTATTCCGCACCAGTTATTGCAATTGTTCAGACTTTCTTTTTTGGGAAGAATAACAATTACTCCTTGTCGCCAATCATATGGAACTTGTTCATTAGACCACATAAAATTAAATAAATGAGCAAGCTCGTATGCTACAACGTTACCCCTAAGTTTGAGCGTTTTTGCAATTACCTCAGCAAGTCCTCCTGCTTTGTTGTTTTTCAACTTTTGAATTGCATGAATCACTTCAGTTACAGAAATGCCACCAATACTTATTTCCGGATTTTGAATTACACTCATATCTTCATTGTTAACAAAACTTATGAAGGTATTTGTCGTAAGTTGATTAAGTACACAGTCTGTAATTGATTTTTGAACTTTTCTATCCTTTTTAAATATTGAAATGTATTTTTTAACAAGTTGTAGAATTGGATTAAGACATTTGGCTGCTTAAGTTTCTCGTATGATACAATAAAATTACGAATAATTGATAAAATTAAAAAGACCATCAAGAGACGAAACTGCTCTTAGTTTCGTTACCTTTTCGACGTTATTAAATTTAACGATAATGATGAGGTTGTCTAGACTATAGAATCTTAGTAAGTACGTCCTTATAAAATAATAAAATAATTTTTATAACATATTCAACTGATTTGGTACTGACAATCACGCATTGATATATGCTTTATATTGCTAATTTATCTAACATTGAAAGCTGACTGATTATTATTTATTCGTCAATATTTAATCTTCAGTTAAATTTTAATCACTATTAATCTTAATACATAAATACTTAATACAACACATGTAAGTAATTGCATAAATGTACTTTTTAAGGCCATAATAAAAAATTGTACAGCTGCCAAATAGTTAAACTCTAGACAAGACGCTGAATCTAGAATGAAAGATTAAATTATTCTTTTTAAAAACCATAAATTCCAACATTTTGAATTATAACTGCAACAATGATTGCATATTACAAACAATATTTATTAAAAGACAATTTCATTGTTAGTCTTGAGTCCAGTTGAAGAAACAAACGGTTGGCGGCAAATAAGGATACAAGTCTATCTCAGTTAAGGCCGTTCTTTTATTTGTAAATCAAAACTTGAAATGTTGCTGGGTTTTTAAATATTATACTTTATTGTGCTGGAGTAATCTGGTAGTACAGCACTGGACTCAAAGTTCGATAGGCATGAGTTTGAGTGTTGCCATTGGCTCTAGATGAACGCTCCTGTTTAAGTTTGCTTAAATATCCACTTGTTGAAACATGTTTCTCGTCCAGCATTTAAATAACAATTATAATATTAATAATAATAATAATAATAATAATAATAATAATAATAACAATATTAATGATAAACTTTAAAAATTGATAATAGTTATTTTATTGACTGGATCCGAAAATCGATTTTTTCCCATTTGCCTGAGGTCTAACCTTTGTTAGTATGCACTATTTGTCAGTGTCTTAAAAGCACTTTTACAATTACTTAGCGCAATTACGATTTGAATAGTGAGATTATCTACTACATGCTGCTATATTTACTTGATTACTTTCTACGTTGACTGGCCGAAGGACTAATAAAAACATATTTGGAACAAAAAACCTGTAGATAGTTAAAAAAAATTGGGAAGTTTTAGAAAAAGGACCTTATTGGAATTAAGAACGTATTTTGGTAAAAACAAAATACACCTACACAGTACAAATCGAATGGGATAACAATGATATAAACATAAATATTCCTATTTCATTAGATTAAAATGATATTTCTACAATCGTTTTTGTGTTAGATATACATTTAAAAATGCTTTTTTACTTTCAAAAAATACATCTGGTGGTCATGGTTTCGAGCCCCACCACCGGTTCAGTTTCGCCAAAATGTTCACTGCTGAAAGATGTTTTTCGTAAAACATTTAATGTAGTAACATATAAACATTGTGGAATAAATGTATCAAAAAGTTAAAAATAATGGTGAAAATTTAGTTGTTCACATACTAACAATAGCTAATAAATTGTATTGAATAGTACAAAACTAAAAGTTCACTAGTTTGACCGTAATCATTTGTTTGCAAAAATTGTGATAATTACAGATAGTATAATTCTGAACAAAACATTGAACCATAGTTATTCCATTTATTATAAATAAAATTCGAACTTTGTTTAGTCTAATAAAAATGAATTACAAAAATAAAAATATATATAAACATTGGCTAAATTATAAATTTATACAATCTCAAATACAATGTAAAAACTAAATTACTGTTTGTAAATTAAATAGACACAACTGCTGTGTATCGAAATTGTTTCCAGTTTGACTAAAAAGAAATAGAAAAATAAACAAGCAATTAGTAGTTGATCTAATAGAAACGAAACAGTTGTAATCTTTTCAAATCACAAGCCAACTTATATTGTTATTATTAGAAAAATTCAAATACCTTAAAAAGGAAATAGATAAAACAAAAGTCAATCTTGTCAGCATGTTTAGGCGAGTCTCCGACTCATTATAGTACAAAACGTAGTTCTGCATATATTGTAAATCCGTCTATGCTTATTATATCATATACTGCAGAAATGTGATCAATAACAACAACCGTTAATCTTTCATTAGATGTTTTGACAATAAATGCTTACGGAAAATATCGTACTGCAACTAGTATATATATATACAAAACCCTTTTGCTTTAAGAATAAGCATGGGGCAATAAGACAATAGTTACAACAAAACAACAACAACAAAGTCTCGTTGCCGTTAAATATTCTGCAAATCAAAGATTGCGCTTTCTTTCGACTTTCACTCAACCTTGTCATCTGGTAACTTTGCCATCCAGAAACGTTGTTGTTTGCCGGAATGACGTCATCTTTCATTGTTTCCGCAGCAGTATAAATTTTTACAGAGGCCAGGTTGCCAACCTTGCGCCCAAACCCTCCTCCTTTATCCAGGCTTGGGACTGGCTAGATTGAATCATTTCTAATCCAAACTAGGCGGAGTTGCAACTAGTATGCACAATCAATATAACTTTTTTTACTTTCTAACACTCTAAATGTTTTATGGAAAACATCTTTTGGCAGTGGACATTTTAGTGAAGCCGAACGTGGGCTAGCATTTAGTGCCGGTAATGTAGATGGAACCCATGTCCACCTAGGTTCGAGTCGAGTGCTGTACAGCCAGACCACCATCAAGACTATTACCGGTAGGCACTAGCCAATGATAAAATTTGGAAAATGCATAAACCCTTTGCTAAATAAATTACTTTTTTGTTTGTATTATTTATAAATAAATAATATATCTGCTGTGGGATTACCATCACCAATTTGTCAAGCCTGGGTGTTAAATGGATTAACATTATAGTGAATCAAAAGACTTGCTAACCGATTAGTCCAGGGACCAAATAAAAAACATATATAGTGTACAGAATTACTTAGCCAGCCCATTTCGTACCTGTTCTCATTCTGACTTCACTCTGATTGGTCTGCTGGTCCACTTATTGATCGTAATTCGGTGTCGTCCTAACAAATTTTATAGCGGTTTTTCCAACACAAATGTACCAAGTACGCCTATATCTTTGAAGATTATTTCCTTAATGTTTTAATTGACCTATGGCAATTGATGTCACAGTTGAAAGCGGGCGGACATAGGTTCGAAACCCGCTACATGCGGAACCTGGTTTGAATTCGCTAATGTCCACTTTCTAAAAAATGCTTACCATTGAACATTAAAATGTCAACAAATTGTGCCAGACATCAATAACAATACAAAATATTTGTGTAGACCACTGCTATGAAAAATAGCATTGAATTAATAGAATAACTAAACTTATTAGTAATTAATAAAACAGCACTGTTAATTACAACTCCAATTAAAAATCACAAAATAATGCTTAAAACAATACGTTGGTAAAAACTTTAGTGCAATGATTTACACCGACTAAAGAGGATAAACACGAGAGGTCATGATTACTAACAATAACAAATTCCAAATAATGCGATTGGTAACGTCATCACCTTTCGACTAATACACAGCATCCTTGCAATAGCAATACTGACCACAAAAATTGGCAGTAACCTGACTTGTTGTCAGGGTTATCTCCCTTAACTCAATGCCTACATAAGGTACACGTGTTTGCACTAATCCACCTAAGCAAAAGCACAGTTATACTGCTGTGCAATAAGTTCCTGATTAGTGTTAATCTGAGTCCGGATTACTACTATCATTGAAACATTACTCAAATCCACGGAATCATTAATATCTCACAGATAATAACAAAAACAAACAAATAATCACAATGTAATTTAACATTTATTTGGCATTTAAAAGTGTCACCATGTAAAATACTATATTAAACCAAATGTGCAGCAATCAATAACAATAACAAAAAACAAAACAATCACAGAAAGCAAGCAGTGATGTACACAGTGCATATATATATAAAGTAAAACGCCTATTACACATTTACAAACCTAAGTTGAGTAATACATTTAACATTTAATGCTACCATTTACTACATATGTACATTCAAATTAAAAGAAATAATGCAATAAAATAAAAGTTGATTACATTAGAAACAATTCAGTGAACAGTAAAACGACATATTTAACAAAATTAAAAATGGATCATAAATTAGCGTTTCTATAGTAAAACCACACGCACACACAAACAATAATTAATGTTACAATATAAACGGAATGTAAATCAATAAAAATTTAATTCAATAAATAAGAAACTCAGTGTGTTGCGCTCCATACAAGTTTGTATGCACATGGAACGTTACCATAAACGTTTAAAACAAAATGTTACACGGAATGAATGAATGATAAGCATTGTCTAGCGATTATACAAACGCTCCAGAGACTCGTCACCGTTGCCCATGAGGACGTTCAAATTGGAATGCAGTTGCATCGATCGGTCAATCAACATGCCCAATTCATGCCGGCGCGTTTGCTCGCGCTGATGAGCCACTGCGGCAACCGCGGCCACGGCGTAGTACGAAGCCGCTGCAGCTGCGGCAGCTGTAGGATCATTGCCTTGCCACACGGATTCGGACGATTGCGTCTGTTGAAATAGGGGCGTTTGGTGGTGTATCGTTGATACAGTGGGCATTCCGACTATTAAATGTTGCTGTTGTTGTTGGGTCTGTTTGGTCAATTGTTGTTGTTGCAGTTGGAAAAACATGTAGTTGTGGTAGGCAGCAGCAGCTGCATGAGCAGCCGACAATTGGTGGTCGGATTGAGCTTGATGATCGTCATGAGGAACATTGGCTTGTTCCTTGTTGTACAACGAAAGTCGGTGATCTGTCATTTTCAACGCATTGGTCATTAAGTAGGCGTCATTAGATGGTGGATGATGATGATGATGATGATGATGAGGATGGTGATGAGAAATGCATTGTTGAGAATTGGAATAAATGGGTTGCTGCTGCTGCTGTTGTTGTTGTTGTTGTTGATGCTGGAATGATGATGACGACGTCGACGACGATAGTGACGATGATGATGACGATGTAAATGAAAAATTTGACAAATTGCAGTTTTGTGACAACGAAGTAGGTTGATCAAATCGCGACTGACATTGAGAAAATGAATGAACTTCTTCTTGCTTAATCATTGGCTGAACGCGACCAATGGGTACTGTGAAAACAGGAATGGGGGCCAAACATGAACGTTTTACAACAATTGAAGAATACATAAGACAATACTGATTACCAATTACCAAATATTTTTGAAATAAATGTATTCATATAAAATAAAAATGTGTAAATACGTTCGTTTTAGTGAAAACAATATGTTTTTCAATGAATCAACGCAAAGATATTTTGTTTCGATAGACAAATGTCTGCGTCAATACATAAACATGAAAAAAATGAATTCAACATGAAACTTACTTTTCTTGTCCAAACGCACGTGACTAACAGCATCAAAAGATGGTTTGCAAATACTAAAATTTAAAATAAAATTACGTATTCCTTTAAAATGAAAGTTGTCTATCATCATATTAAGCAAACCAAATTAATCTTCATGATAAAGTAATATACTTAAATACACACACACACAGATAAAAATATCAATTTGCTTGAAATGACATTGAAACCTGTTGTACTCGACAAACAACGTACTTCAAAGATCCGCATGCGGAAGTTTTATGTGAATTTGACGAATAAACCAATTCGGGTGGTATCATGGTGCACGAAATTGATGTTTCAGCTGGAACAGACAAGTGAATGTCCGATTGAGAATTTGGATTGACTGAAGAATGCAACAAATGGGTTTCGGCAGTGGCAGTTGGATAAGCTGTCAGACCTACAATTTAAAAACATGGTATTTGCTTAACACAACACTTGTACAAAACGATTAAAGCTTGGTATTGAAAAACAATTATCTTTACCAGTCAACTGTCAAAATAGTCGGTTGCCAACCTTCAAAACACAAATGTAAAACTTCTCATTAGTATAATCAAAATGAATTTATTTCGATTAATACAGCGTTTCATAATAAAAAATTCAATGATCTCTACATTGCAACTTAGTCTTGGAGTCAATATAGGTTCAAATCATAACAATATCAGAAAACAATCGTTTTCAGATAGTTCGTTTTTATTCGGGCATAAACCTGACTAAAATATAAAAAATCAAACCCAATCGAGTGATTTGACTACAATGGCTACTTGTATAAATCCAACTGCATCATCAGTCGATTTTATGCCCCACTTTAGACACAAAATTAAATCCAAAGCCGTCGGATGGAAAAGCAAATGTCTTACCACTACGACACATAAAAAGGCACATCGGGTTAAATAAAACAAACTACTTTACAAACTTTTCAAAAATTTACTACAAAACTTCGATTATCATCTACATAAAAATAAACATTTACCCCGCTGATTTTTCAATGTACTCAAGTTCACCGCACCATTCACAGAAGTATCATTGGTGACCAAATTAATAGGACGGACGTCCAATTCGTTTGTATACGGTTGTGGATAAAAATTGCAGTCATTTCTACTAAAAGACGCAATAAAGTCGTCGTTAGTTTGATTGTGCATAGTTTGGGAAGAAGGAAACGAATAATTTTGAGATGATGATTGATGTTCATTAAGTGTTCCAAATTTTTGAACTTGACCATTCTAAAAACACACGCAAAAAATTAACATATGAAAATTGTAATTTACAAATAATTCAAGTACCTAAACATGCTATATATAGTGATATTTTTAACTAATAAACGGCATCCTTGTGACGGCTCCACTGTTCGCAAAAATTGACAAGGCCGCCTGTTTTTCTGTCAGGATTATCTCCTTTATCCCAAGGACTACATTTGGTGTAGATCCAACTTAAGACATCTGGCCCTAAGTGTATGCTTGCACCCATGCGCCGAAGCGGAAGCCGTCATACAGGCGTGCTCTTGGTCACTGGTATTAGTCTAAATGCCTATGGACACCTGGTATAGGATGCGCCATGTGAAAGAGGAACAGTTAGAAAAATTACCATCTTTGGAAACTGAGACTAAACATCATTGATATTCCATTTACATATTGTAACTAATTTCTTTCTACTTCATACTACGATTGACTCCTTAATAAATCATCTTGTAAAAACATAATGTCATTGAAATAATTATAAATGTTCACGTATGTAAATTAAAAGTAAATTACCGCGGTCGACAACACAATATTAGTATCATCATTTAAAATCTTTTTCTGTATGCCAGTGGAAGCCATTGTTTGTGGTGTACAATCGAAATTGCAAGCACATACTCCCAAAAAATGTGAAACACCTCCTTGAACAGCTCGACATATGTCCGTTGAACTTGTGTTAATCATGGAAATACTTGGATTCAGTTGTCCTTGAGCACTTAGATTTTGTTGAGATGATGTTTTGGCTAATGCAATCGAATTAGCTGGATATCTATATAGGGATTGTTGCTGTGCAAGTGCATTCAATGAATCACACAAATCTGTATTTGTTTGAATAACTGATCGTTGACTTGAACATGGATTGCTTCTATCCAAATACGAATTTAAAATCAAAGCTGTATTGCCCGCGTCCAGTGATGCATTTTGACGCATATTTGATCTTGCATAGTTAGAATGAGAAATTCTATTTGAATGAGGAAAATCACCGTGGAACGAAACATGACGTCGACTGCCAGGAGTTTGACTACCAACCAAAATGGAAGACGATGATACAGGATCTGTAACGGCATTAAGGAGTGACAAAGCGTTGCCACCAGCTGCAACCAATTCGTACAATGAAATTGAACGAGGCAATGTGCTGTAGTGATTGCCAACCTGATAAGTGCGGTCAAATGATTGCGATTCATTCGAAGTATAAGTAACATTGGTCAAGTTGCATGCAACCGACGTTCCAATATGTTGGGGCTGATCAGCGTTAATTGCCAAATAACTTGACGTCATGTTTACCGAGTTAGACGTATATGGATGCAAACAATGTGGAGCGGAAGAATTGTCATCAATGGATACCAATTGTGAAGTTGGCTTGGAAAATGCAGCAGCAGCAGCAACTGTGGCAGCGGCGTAATAAGCTACAGCTGCATCGGCATGGCACATAGTCGAATTTGGTAGTGCTTTGGTTTGAAAATTCAGAAAGTCCTCATTGTTTAATGTCTTGCCACGCTGAGACCAAGACAGTGATGCTAACTTTGATTTTTCAAGAGAATTCATAAAACGTCTCCGAGAACTGTTGCACACTTGCATTAAAGCGAGCGATTCTTGAACACTGAGTAAATTATGAAAAAGAAATTATTAATTTAATTTTTGTGTATTGTATAAATTTTAATTCTTAAAAATATACACAATTACACATGTAAATAATTTAAAAAAAATCCAATATGATCAATGGAAGACATTTATATTAAACATACTGTTTTGAAAATGGCTTTAATTGTAAATGATTCATCGTAATAAATGAGTGTGTGAGAGCCGAATCCGGAGTAACACGATCGTTCGGCCGCATTCTCAACATCATTGTCAATAAATTGGTAAATTGACGTCTATCTTCACAGTCTAAGTCGGAATCTTCGAGATTTGGTACAATATTCACATCGCCCACTTGGTTAAGCGATGTGAAAAAATATTTTCTTGCTTCTTTGGGCTGTTGTCCAGTTTCCAGCAAATATTCGTCCTGAGTTTTCAAACGCCATTCACATCGGTAATGATCACAAAGAAAAAAGTTTGCACATTTTCCTGCGTTCTTCAACATATCCAGTGGTGGCAAACCTTGAGTTTCTACAATATATCTCATCTAAAACAAATTAGAAAATAAATATTATATACTCGTTATTTAGTTTAAAAAAATAACTTGGTTTTTGCAGTTTTTTTAAGCAATATAGTTAAATACTACAGCAATACAGAAAAACAGCAGTCAGTATACATTTGTAAATAAAATTTTAAAATATTAATAACTGCCAAAGTTTTTTAAAAAGTGATAATTACATCTTAAACCAAAAATTTGGTACTCAAAACGATACACCCATCCTAACAAGCCCCATATACATATACATTGTCTATTAAAATCTTAATTAGGTTTTCATCATCATCATTGGAGATAAATATCCCCGTGCAACCCATTTCCCTTCAAAAACTTACTTGTATTAAGCGAGTTTTTGTATCTATTCATTTCATAAACTCAGTTGTTAATTATGCACATTACCACTTTGCATGCAGCAAAGACCAACACCTCAGTTTTGAAAATAAACATTAGTAAAACAAACATTTGTTAAAAGATAGATTTTGGAGAACCAAATAAGGGTATGTGTAAACGTGCAAATAGAGATATAGATAAGGATAATAGTAAAACAGTAAGATCCTTATTGCTAACTACCCTACTAAATGCCTCAGACAGCACAGACCTTTTGATAGGTGACGACCGATGCACACACCAGTCAACTTTTTTCGACGTTCGTATCAAAAAAAACTTTAAATTTTGGGTACATTATTAAAGTATCATAACCGTTAACAATGCAATTGCATATTTGTGGTACTCTTAAACAAATCTTTACAATCCTCATAATAAATATTAGTAATTTAGCAAATATTTACAAACTTGATCTATTCCAAATTAATAAAAAATTTTCAAATATAATTTTGAAAATGTCACTGTAAAATGGAAGTTGCTTTTATGAATTTAAAAAATTTTAAAAATTTAAAGCAAGATATCTCAAATACATTTGGCACAACACCCATTTCTTATCCTCCATACCGAGGGATTGGACGAAGATCAGCATCTGCCAAATCTGAGATGACCTGTAATTTCACATTGGTTTCGTAACAACAAAAAATTGCGCTAATTTAGACGCGTTTTTGTAAAGATCCTGATGCAATCTCACGTAACGTAACCTTAACCAGTTCAAATACCAATTGGAAAAGGTAAGGTGATCAGAAACATACTTCATATATCTTAGAAACAACGGCTAAGTCGTTGGATTGATATATCACTACACGCCTCTAAGGATATTATTCGAGATGCTATGCGAACCCGGAATTAATAGAGGTGGCTCTGCTACCAAATGTTGTTGTTAGTATTTAATTACTCAATATCCAACCATATCCTTTTCAAAAACAAATTTACATATATGGATTTACAATGCAACAATTTCAATAAATAATTACAAACTTCATATTATAAAAATATTTTGCATGTAGTTATTTACTTATAGCTATCATCAAACTAAAAGCAAGCGTTATAAAAACGTATCATTCAGTGTACCACTAAAAATTTCTAATGAGCTGTGACAAATATTTACATTTATAATAATTGAGTTCATTCATCATTAATCTCATTAAACGTTTTAAATATAAACATGGCTGCAGTATATAATTGTACCATTTACAATTCCAGAATATTAAACACAAATCAATAATGTTAAAACTCACTTGATCGTATTCAGAAGAACCAGGATAAAGAGGCCAACCAAGAAATAGCTCTGCTAACACACACCCAAGTGACCACATATCAATAGCTTCATCAAATGGTAATCCAAGCAGAATTTCAGGTGCACGATAATAACGCGATTGAAGATACGTGTTTTGAACAGCTTTCGAACTATGGCATGCTGAACCAAAGTCAATAACTTTCACCCTGTATCTCAAATTTCCAGATGTGGGATTAACAAGCATAATATTTTCAGGTTTCAAATCAGCATGTATTAATCCCAATGTCTTTAATTTTGATAAAGCAGTCAACACTTGATGAGCTATCGGACGAATTTCAGGTAAAGATAAAGGTCGAAATTTGTTAGATTTTAAATACTCGTAGAGATTTTGATTTAACAATTCAAAAACAAAACACATAT
Organism: Cardicola forsteri; assembly: GCA_025895645.1. Classification (NCBI taxonomy): domain Eukaryota; kingdom Metazoa; phylum Platyhelminthes; class Trematoda; order Strigeidida; family Aporocotylidae; genus Cardicola; species Cardicola forsteri. The sequence continues at coordinate 121,992 of JAKXYG010000613.1, forward strand.
GATTCTTGTGTTGAAAGCATTCAATTGCGCGTACAATATTGTGAGATTCCGTATCCTGCTGACTTAAAGTTTGCAATATTTGAATTTCAACATTTCCTTGTCTTAAATAAGACGGAAGATTTTTCAATATTTTTATTGCAACAAACCGGTCAGTTGTGAGACAATGACATTTAACCACTTGGCCAAAAGTGCCGCGACCCAAAAATGCTAATACTTCATACGCTTCGTTGCCTGAATTCAAAACTTCACCAACAACAATTGCATAATCTCCATCAGATGTAGTAGATTTATTCGCTTTCATTGAAGTATTTGTAGGTAAAGATTGTACGGCTTTAAACTGTGTGTCAATTGGATTAGTTGTTATATTTGTGTAATTAATCAAACCAGGTGGAATTTGAATATCTGGTATTTTACTAGTAAGGTGATAAACTTGTCTACTGAGAAACGACTGGACATGGGGAGCCAATTGAGAAAATTGATTTTGAGGTGAAGCAGGTACATGTAACCGATGACCATCTAACGCGAATGCTATATCACTTTCGTTGGTTTTTCGTTTTTTGTTTGCATGAATTTGCCCAAAATCCAAATATGCTTGTTTATCATTTTCATATTCGATCTGTTGCTTTTGAAGATTAGTTAGATTTGGATATCTCGACATGTTCAAATGTTTAGCAAACTTCAACTTGTTCTCTTTATAAATGTGCCCCTCAGGGTACATCGAAGAAAAATGATTCATCAAAGAATTTGCAATAAAATTAGTATCAGGGCAGTTCAATGTCATTAAAATTACGGATCAAATCACACGGGTCAAGGGCTTAGATGTTCAAAAACACAAGCCTATAATGAATTCCTTTTCATGAATGTACAATTTTTTTAAATATTACAACACAGTATATCTCTCAACATTTACCTCAAACATTCAAACAACATTTAACAGGGCAGGAAATCCATTTGTAAAGGTATAGACGTAACGCAAATATAGAAAGCCGCCACTGTTAACTTGGTATCAGATCATTAAAACAAAATATAAAGTAAATTATATTAATATTTTAAAAATTATTATTATTATTAAAACATTTTTAATAAACATAATTAATAATTAAATTAATTAATATTAATAAATATATTTCTTAAACAAAAATTTAAAAATATGTTTTAGTATTATTGTTATTACATTAAGCTTTAATATTTCACTAGAAATACATTCAACACAACAGATAATGGGAACAAAATGAAATAGTGTTTTATGATAACGAACATAAACATAGTCAGTACAGTAAATATGTGGTTGAAAAAAATAATTTAAAACTATTATACTTTAAATGAATTACTATAAAGCCCAGTTACATTATGCTGTAGTATGTCCAAATTTGTTTAAATAAAAACGTGAGTGAAATGCTTTCTATTTTGATAGGTTTGTTAAAAGTTTATATTAGTTTGATTCTGAATTGGTTTATATCCTAAATAAGTATAGTAGACGTGAGTATTTGTATTGATCAGTTATGGTTTTTATGTGTAAGTAAGTTCTCTTGGTTTTTGCAGAAGCTTTAAATTTTTTTGAGCATCATGTAGTGGATAAGTGTAATTACCTTCAATAATTTTATATAGGATTTTAAATGTCTAGTAACAATATCACTCAATAAGACAGAATATTTAATTTCTACATATTTTGACTTTAAAGGTATGCACTTTTTAAAAACAACATAACCTTGTTTTAGTAATCCAGAAAAATGACCAGTGAATAATATATTATTAGACAATAAAAGCAAAACGTAATTAAGAATTTAGTAATATGACTATCAACATTTATAAGATTTATAAGTAAAAAACATGTAATATATTAAATATGTTCTTTTGTCAAGAGATTTAGTAGTGTAATGAACAAGACAGGCTACACAGTCTAAAGTAGAATAATTATTTTTATATGCAAAATAACGATAATTATTACTAGTGCTTAATATAGACTTGAAGTTGTTAAAAATGATCTTTTCAGTTAATTTAAAAATTACTAAGGTTTAAGCAATTAGTCAATAGTGTTCTGAATTTGTTCATACAACAGAAAGTTTGAGAATAGGTGTGATTCGTGAGATACGTCAAGTATTAGCTAGTTTGCAATTTATAATTGATTTATTTATTATTGTAGATAATGATAGAGCAATTGATGGCATGCTGAGTTTTGATAAATTGCAATTAATTCCATCAAAACTAAGTAAAGTGCTTGCTTTACAACTGTTAATTAATTTTTAAATATTAAAGTTCATAATAAGTGTTAAATAATCTTTAGTTAATTGCTTGCATTCTGATTTGCTTAAATTGTTTAAAGAAAGGTAATCATTTCGTTTTTGGCATTTATTTTAAATTGATTTGTTTTCGATTTATTAAAAAGTTTATTAATATTTTTCTAAATACATTGTGAACCACGGTTTAATAAAAAATATTTATTGCTATAGCTACTACGTGTATTAATTTTAAATTTAATTTGTGTGTTTAAGCTTTTCAATTTAGTTTATTGACTTAATTTATATGCCAACTCTTTTTCTAGTTTTTAAAAATTAAATAAAGAAATATTGTTACTTTGTAATCTCAATTTTAACTACTAGACAGTATTTTTTAATATGGGTGTTTAAAAAATCGGTAAAAATACAATAGCATAATTTAGGCTAAAATTGTTAAAATTTATGTTATTCATGTTTAATTGTGCGGATCTAAGTTCTGCTATACTGAAAGTTGATGTATCTTGCACATATATAAATAATTTAAAAAAAAGCTTTGAGTATTTTGAATGATAATGTTTTGAATATATTTTTGGAAGTAGACAAATGATAAAGTGGTCTGATGTTAAGAGTAGAGCACATTGTTTTGCTAAAAATTAACCAAAGCATTTGTTAAAAGATAATTTAGCTGTATTTAAAGTTTTGAGGGAAAATTATTTACATTAATGAGGCTTATTAATTTGAATATGTTAATATTCGTATGATTAAAATAACCAACTAATATAATGTGTTTTCTTTTACATTAATAAGATAATCAATTACCTGATTATGGAAACAATTAATTTTTATTGTTCTAGCGGAAGATGTTATGTATACAATTAACATATTTCTTTTGACAATTATGCACTCGATTCCATTTATTTATTATTTATTTATTTATTTTATATTTATTATTTCTAATGTTTTACAAAAAACATCTTTCAGCAGTGGACATGTAAGCAAGGCCGAACGTAGGCCCGCATTTTAGTGTTGGTAGTAGGGTTTGAATCCATGCCTACCAAGGTGTAAATTTGAGCCCTATACCACTAGACCACCCCAGCAAATATTTGAATATTTAAATTTTAATTTAGGATTAGTACAGTATTTTTTATTAATACATATCATAAGATCATCTCCACGTTTCTAACCATTATTTTTTGCAATTAAGTCGAAGGATAAAAAAATAATTAAATGCTATAAAATTATTAACAACATATTTAACCATAATTCTTAAATTAGTATCACTTAGATATTTATCCGCTATAAAAGATTGTAAAGCAAACATTTAATTATGTAGTAACCTGCAGTTTAAAGATAGTACTAGCTGCAAGGACATATCATTAAAGAATTTTAAGTTTAGACTTGTTTGAAAACCACTGTTATAAAATTTACGTTTATTTTCAAACCTTGTACGCGTCTGTGTAGTATAAAAATTGTTTAAAATTAAATTTGGGCACAGTAGGGTTGTAGGGATAAAAACGTATTTCTGTTAAAATTTATTTTGGTTGATTCTATTTTATAAAAATATAAAAATAAAATTAATTTATAAAAATTAAAATATTAGGACATTTAACAAATACTAAAATACTAACGGTAAAAAGTATTTAATTTCGGTGTTGCAGAAATGTGGCGCAGCTGTTTGAGAGCCCGCTTTTTATATACTATTATTATTATTGTTATTATTTATTTAAAAACATTTTCGTCTTTTAAAACATGGAACAACAAGATTGTTCCATATAATTATACATTTAAAAAATATTTTATTTTGTTAATTTTACGTTGAACTCCATTATAGCAAGTCCCGAAAAAAGGCTTAAAACGTATAAATTTGATATATATATATATATATATATATATATATATATATATATATAGTATATATATATATATATATATATATATATATAACAAAAGGTTGTTACGGCATACTACAATAAAGAAAAAAGATTTTAAAAAGCATTTACTCAGAAACATTAAAAAATTATAAATTTAATACTAAAAGTGTAACCTGCATAAGCATATAAAAATAAACAATTTAAAATGTTTTTAATAAAAAGAAAAAGTTTATAATTATTTGTTATTAGTAAACTGGTTTTGAAAAATCAGTTATTATACACATATATATGTATAATTTATGTATGTTGCAAATAGAATACACCATACTGATTGTAAGATCTCACTGAAATCTCGGCCCTGATTTCCTATAATTTAACTTGATACGGATATTTATCAAGACTCACAGTAAATTTCAATCTAAAAAGCTCTTGTGTGATTTAAAATATTGTTCTACAATTTATTATTACAAAATAATTTAAATCAACATACTAATATGTTTATCAATAGAAAAAACAAGACCCTATGATACTCATAATTGCAGTCACGTTAACAACATATGTGATAAATTTAAATACAAAAAGGCGCTTCAAACCACAGTTTAAAGAAGTTAAAAAATTTTAAATGTACAATAATATAAAAATTGTGATTGAAATAAAAATTAATAATAATAAGTTTAAATATTTCTTTCCATCAGTAACACTTGTAGAGTTGATACTACGTTAACTACATTAATATTAGAAAAATTACATTTTTGTACAAATTATATGTGTACATTGTAATGCGAATGTTGGTTTGAATTATAATCAAGCTTAATAATAAAGTTTAAAAATAAAATAAATAGAAATTTTGAAATATAACGCTTATTTGCATGCAAATAATCCTGAGCAGTTAAATAAATAGTATTAATATACCAACTAAAAATGTAGTTGTTTATTTTAAATAAATTATAATAATTTTTATATGGGCAAAAGAAGTTGAAAAAACATTTGAACAACCTACGGCATTAATAATAAAAATAAAATTATAAATAATAATAATAATAATAATAATTAATAACATATTTGTAAACAAAGTAATTTATACAGTCCCAACGTCAAAAAAAATAGTAAAGCAGAATGACTTTGCAAAATAACTGCGAAAATGCCAAATGTAAAGGTGATCTAATAATGTAAAAGCTTTTTTATTTATTTAATATTGTATGGCTTAATAAATAAGTTTCTAATAATTAAAAGTAATAAATAATTGTCACCGTGCCTTAGAAAATACGTTTATACAATTAAAAAATTGACTCACAGTAACTTTATTGTTTGTTCCTGCAGCATGTTTTGTAATTTTGTTGAACTTACTCTCGTAAAATTACTCGGTACATTTATTCAACAATGAAAGAAGAAACTATTTGCAATTAAGTTAATTAAAATTATAAAAGTTGTCAGTATTCATTACAAACATTAGACTTAAATAATAAATAACTGTTTTTAATAGACTCAAACCAGTATAATCATGTTCTTCCATCCATTTAAAGATAAAACTGTCTGTACGCCTTGGTTGAAATTTTTAGAATCCTGTATAAAAGTAAAATGTGTAAATCTATAATTGGTGAAGAATATTATTGCTGGTGTATTAAAAATAATTTAGCAATAATTTAGTGCGATTACATTCTATACATTTGAAAACAAAAAACTAATATCTAATAATATTTAATAATATTTAATAATTAGACCAAACAGATTAAATAATTAAATTTTATGTTTAATATTCAAAAACCTAGCAAAATCATTTTTCAAATGTAAAATGCAAAATGATAAAAAATGGTAAACTGGCTAAAACGTTTCTAAAAATTATTTAGAAATACCCGATTAAAATAAATGTTACGTGGAATTAAACAGATAATTTGACAAATGTTGATACATATGGAACAATTTTGATTATTCATTCTTTTTAAAAGAAAAGTACTTGTAATAATAAAACAACAATAGCACGTAAACATAACACTTTTAAAATTATGTTTGCATTTTAATAATAAATCTTTAAATAACTAAATTTAATACAGTTATAGTTATAATTTACTACAGTATGTAGAAATACACATGAAATAATTTTCAAACTTACAATGAATGATTTATTTATTTTTGCTTCCTTATCAAAACCGAACATGTGCCCTCATCTGGTGCTGGTAGTGGAAATCGAATCCATCCAGGTTCGAGTCAATCGCTGTACAGGTAAATCACCGCTGAACCAATTTAGCCATAAGATATTAATTTAAGACATTTAACACTTCGGTTATGCTATTTGTATATATATATATAGCAGATAAACAAGCTGCTGTCAAAATCAATACAGTATAATTAATTCGTTTTTGTGAAACCATTTAATAATATTAAACACATCTAAATTGTACTAAAATATTCGTTCAACATTATTCTAATATTTTATAAAAACTAACATTTTATACTAATATCATATTAAATTCTAATTTAGGTCGACATTAAAAAATTGAAAATAGCAAGCAAATTGGTTGCTTAAAAATAATTTACATTATAAAATATGTACACATATGTAAAAATAAATAATAAAAGCTATGCATTTTTAATATTTTAAGTACACTCATTAAACTGTTTTGACTGAAATAGCTAGGCCAAGTTTAAAAGTGGTTGTTTAATTATACAAATTTTACTGTAGTGTTTTTATACCCAAACTTAAATGTAATTAGTAATTATGCGTAATTAAATAATGTAAAAGAAATGTCATACTAAATAAACGAATATTTATTTACTTTTAATTAATAGATTTTGCAACTATGTACCTTGAGATAAATAATTTCTAATACAATTGTATTTTGATTATTTTTCTAGGTTTTACAAAAATTAACAGTTAAAAATACCAACTTTATCAATTTCTATTATTAAAAATTGGAACTGTTTTGAATTTTTTATAAAAATTTTTGTGTTGTTGCAAATTTTGTTGTAACAATTATGTAAAACTGTGTTAACAAGCAATATAAATTATGAATGATTATATTTTTGGAGTTTATAATAGTAAAATTGTGAAACATGTTTGTTTATAGGACTTAAAGTACGCATTGCTTTTTAAGTAAATTTAATATTATATTTGGCATTATTTTGTGATTTAGTTTACCCACTTTAAAAAAAACATTGCAAACTTTTAAAACGTATTAAATCTAAATAAATTTGTTATATCTAGTCGTTTTTTGTAAAAATAAATATTAAAAATAAAAAATATTAAAAATTATAATATTTTTGGTAGAAAACAAAAGACTATAGATACGGACAATTATAAAACTATTATGGAATTTAAAAAATTACAAAAACTGATCATGAAAATATCGAAAGACGATTTACAACAGCTTATTTATTTATTTATTATTATTTATTATTTATTTTTTTATGGTTATTGGCTTAGATACTTTAGTAGAAGTAGCTTTCAGCACACAAAAAATATGTACAATTATAAAAATACAATACAATTAGCAGTGTGTAACATCAGTCCAACAAAAACATAATTAAAAAAAAATAATAAGTAAAGTAAGGTTAAATTACATAGGCTAGAAGAAGAAAAAAACTCAAAATCAATGTATTTTCAAAAGTCATGTTCAATATGATATGCGTAAAGTGACATACAATTATTTTGTAGTCAAATTAAGTTACAAGAAACAAAAACATACAAAATTCAATTTTTGTAAACATTGAAATAAACAATTGTTGTGCTATTGGTGCTTCGTATATTTTTTATATTGAAACAATTATTGGTAACGAGCCATTTCGATACCGAAAAAAATGTTTTGTGTGGCTAACATTTTTAAAAGAATTTACTTCTGGTTATTAGAAATAAACCAATCTAGCCAGTCCCAAGCCTGGACAAAGGAGGAGGGTTTGAGCGCAAAGGTAGCAACCTGACCTTTGTAAAACATTTATACCGATACAGAAACAATAAGAGGACTCCATTGAGGCAAACAGCGGCAATGAAGTGATCGCACGATAACACAATTGTACAAATGAAAGGGTTGAGTGAAAGTCTAAAAAAGCTCAATTTTCGATTAGTAGAATCTTTAATGCAAACAAGACTTTGTTGTTGTTGTTGCTGTTGGTTTGCTGTAATTGTTGTTTTATTGTCCCATGCTTATTTTTTACAGCAAAAGGGTTTTGTATAATTCAATATATAATAATATTAGAAAAAAAACTCAACAAGTAATGTGTTGGTTTGGTACTAAGCATGATAAACCGGTCAAATGAAAAATTATACCTAATATCTTAGGTAGTTAAAAATTTGATTCAATTATGAAGAAAGTATGTTGTGATAAAATGTTTCACAGTTATACTGTTGTCATTTTGAGAACAATGCTCCATGTCATACTTCCAAGAAAATAACGTCAGAGTAATCTAAGTTTACTTTGTCTGTTCTATATTTACATTTAGACATTAAATGGGCGTAAACAAAAAAGAATATTTAAGCAAATACCACCTAACAGCCTTGATATTAAGGTTATTAAAAATGTATTTAATATGCTGAAATGTAACTTTAATAAGCATATAGAAATCAAAAATGTATGTAATTAAATCTGGTTTACTATTCGGTATGAGATGAAACAAAACTATATCACCAACCTTATTGACCGTATACTGAACTACCTGGATAAGGTAATTAAAAAATCCAATTACACAGATTATTGAACAGTTTGTACTTTATAATACAGACAACATTTAGTAGCTAAAATAATAGCATATGTTAGGTTTTTTTCAATTTTGACGTTATAATTAATACAAACGGTAATTCTTTTGCCCTAATTTATTTCTGCGATAGTTAATATATAGTTAATATTTTATGTAATTGTTTTTTATCAGCAATATTTATTATTTTAAAACCTTTTTCTCTAAAGAGAACAACAAGATTGTTCTACATGGTTGTCTATTTAATTTTTGGCTTTGAAAATTGGTAAATACCAAAAATTGAAATGCTATTCGAATTTTGTCAAACCCCTTTGTCGGTATTATGCTTTTCTTCTTCGACGTAGTTTGACGAAACAAATTTCTCTTGTTGCTTTAGCCACAAGCTTTGTACAGGACCCAGGTTGCACTTAAAACTTCCTCATTTCTCAACCAAACTTGGAACTGGCTACAGTGGAGTTACTAACAATATGCATTAATAAAATTTTAGTTGTATTTTATTATATATTTATTATATAGTATTGCATATAACATGATTAAAGTGAGTTCTTTTTATGTTATGTACTTGCTAGAAATGTTTTAGTTTAATAATTACGTTTTATTACATTAAGTGAATTGCAGTAATTAAATTTAATTTTAACTTGTTTTCAATTATTTAACCATTAATTAATGCTTGAAAATATCAGTTAATTTGTATATGTCGACTGTTTTATCTTTTTCATTTCAATTAAAATGAATTAATTCAAATTAATTATAGTATTTTCCTAGTCGTATCAACTAAGTAAATGGATAAAAATTAGAAAATTATATTAAAACAGTAGTTTTTATTTGTTCAACACTTAAATTTGTTAAAATATGGTTAACTAGTATGGTTTAGTGTCTATTAATATAAAAATATCATATCGCTAAATTGTTTGTGCATATGTATAGTAATCCCGCACCAAAATTTGGTAAATCAATAATAAAATATTTTGTCCAATAAAAATGAAGTTTAAAAAATGTGAAAGAAAGGATAAATATGTTTAAGAAATACTTACATTATATATATATATATATATATATATATATATATATATATATATATATATATATATATATATATATATATATATACATATATATAATAATTATTTATTTATGGTTATTGGCTTAGATACTTCAGTAGAAGTAGTTTTATATATATATATATATATATATATATATATATATATATATATATATATATATATATATATATATATATAAAGATAATCAATAGAAAGTGAATTAGGCACCAAGTTAAAATAGCATTAAAATATTAAACTAAACTGTCTTCGTTATTAAATAGTCAAGTAATAATAATAATAATAATAATAATAATAATAGTAAAGTTTTTTATTGTTTAAATAAAAAAATGAAGTAATACTACTAATACTATTACTGCTACTACTGCTACTATTACTACTACTACTACTACTACTACTACTACTACTACTACTACTACTACTACTACTACTACTACTACTACTACTACTACTACTACTACTACTACTACTACTACTACTACTACTACTACTAATATAATAATAATAATAATAATAATAGTAATAATAATAATAATAGTTCTAAAACATTACATAGTTGTAGACAATTTCGTGAACTTACATTTTTTATAGTTGCATATACAATAAACAGAACAAAAGTAACATTTTTAAATTACAGGAGATCATTGATTATGTAACTATGTTATAAACAATAGCCAATAGTCAGTAAACTTTTAAAAATTAAAATCCCGGTATTCTAAGCATGTATTAAATATTAATTTGTTTTTTGCATTTAGAGAAAATTTATATATAATATTATATATATATATATATATATATATATATATATATATATATATATATATAATTATTTACGCTTGTTGGTGGTAGTAAAGCATAGGATTTGAGAACGTTGGGCAATTAGAATTGATCAGATTCACTATAAATATTGCATTTTTAGGGTCAGTTTTAATTACCGTAGTTTAGTTTTTATATATATATATATATCTTGGCGTTTTCAAAAGTGATTCACTCACTAATAAATTTACTTGGTTTTGGGTCAATCAGGAGCACTGTAGAGCAGTTTTATTGTTATCAGTAATACATACCTTTCAAGTATTACACGAACTTAAACCGAAGCCCTATCTGCTGTTAGGACAATTTCTTGGCCACTAAACTACGGTAATTAAAACTGACCCTGAAAATGCAATATTTATAGTGAATCTGATCAATTCTAATTGCCCAACGTTCTCAAATCCTATGCTTTACTACCACCAACAAGCGTAAACGATTCCTTTTACTAGGGCTTTTACTATACAGATTCTGGCAAATTTAATGTTGGCTTAATCGGAAAAATACAATTAAATTTGATTAAATTTGATAAATCCGGTAGAATTATATTGTAAAAACTACTTCTACTCGATTGATTTAGTTATACATCTAAAAAGTTAAAACATTAATAAGTAAACGTTAATAGCCGTACCAATCAAGTTCAGAAAAATAAATAGCAAAAATGTTAATATTTGAACCACATTTACTTTTTAGTATAGATACATATTTTTCGAATAAAAAATAAACAAAAACTAATTATACAATTTTACTTATTCTTCATTTTGTCAGTTTAAAAATACAATATTTTTGTGTTCTGGTGGATACAACAAATAGCATAATTTTGAATTCAATATTCATGTGCAATTGTTATTGTGGCCAAGGCCTAAAAGAATTGGCATTAGATAAGGTATTTCGTTCAACGTCTGCACATTGCAAATATGTTTGTGTGTCATTACTGTATGTGATTAAAGCACCAACAGACATATGCACATGTGCACACACCATACATACAGATTAGTTTATTTTTATTGAAAAATTACAGGATAAATCTCCTATATATCAATCAATACAATAGGAAGAATTGTATTTTTTTATTGGTTAAAATGTGCACCATATGTTATCAGCCTGTTCGCATCTCCATCCAACCACGCACTTCCCCATTTTGAATAGTAATAATAACTAACAGAAGTAGTAAACATTCATAATTGATCGTACAACTTTTAGACAACTGGTACATTAAAAGCGTAAGTAAATAATTGTTTTGAAATCCAAATTTATAATAATTACGGGTATTTTAATTAATTGATCTTCTTTTCAAATAATTTTTATTTAGCATGTATGTATTTTTTATTTAAAATTTGATATAATGGTGTTTGAAAAAACTAATAGAATATTTTTAATCGTTCTTTAAAAATGTAACCAAGTAATTAAGTATAAAAATGTAAAATCTTATAATAATTATTATAACTTTTTACTTTTTGGTTAAGTTTTCAAAAACAGACGGATAGCCACACTAATATGTGTTGTTTTAATTACTGATTATAGTATATTATTGTTTGGTGAACTATTTCAGACATGTGACTGTGACATGTAATAGATATAATTGAGTAATTGTAAGTCTATTGAATCCTGAAGGAAGGTGGAAAATAGTTGAAGTTTTTCTATATTCAATTTCTGTTAATTATGTTTTAACATCGGACCGTATTTTCGCATATTCGTTTTTCTGTTGTACATTTTTAAGTCAACTTTACTAATTATGCTCTTCATTCCTTTGTCCGGAATTACCATAGTCGGAATTATTATACTATTGGCCGCACTTACAAAAAATAATGTAGTTTTAGGCTATTGGGGTTTCAAATGTAGAAAATGTTTATAATTATTTTATTTAGGTCAATTTATTAGAGCCGATTTATAAAATATTAATTACAAGTATGAATTTATTAATTTTTCAAAACTATAAAATATCCACTTTTTAAATGGGCGATATTCAAATTTAAAAAATATTAAAAATTGTAATGATATCAAGTTATCTACAACGAGACTTGGAGACGTTAGAAACGGGATATTTTATCACTAATTTATTCATATTCTACTTATCCCTAAAGATATAGAATATATATACTTTCAAGGTTCTCATCAAATGCGGAAAGCATTAATGTTGTTTGAATTTGGTCTTTTATTATATTTTAACAAAAGCGTTTTTTCAAGCGTAGTCACGGATTTGAGACCAATGTAAAATGAATAGAAACTTGTACCTTTTATTTACAACTATATTAAATTAATTATTTTAGTTACGCAACTGTTCAATAATGTCGGACGATGAACAAAGGTAAGTCAAACGTGTCACTCAAATACGATATCAAACAGTGTATATATATTTAAAATAATTTATACACATTTATTTACCAATTTTATTATTACTTCTTTAAAAATAAAAAATCAATTTATTTGCAGAATATGAATATGCAATTAGGCATTTTTATTAATTTTTATATTTTGTGAAATGGTATATTTACTTTGACATATTGCAATTTCTATATATATGTTATGGAATATTTAGCCCACAACCTTCAACAACTTTTGTACACAAGTATGTTTGATTGTGTGCGTACGTGTAACTGCGCGCACGTTTGTGTAATTTGCCCTTGATTTGTATATCTTTTCATAATCGCCAAATGTACATTGGAAAGTATTTTTAAAATCCCTATTTGGATACCTTGAATATGTATTATCATGTTTTTTTTTAATTTTTTTTTTAATATAAATTGTATTTTGACAGCGTACACCCCGCGAGATAATTTATTTGTTTGTTTCACTATTGTTTTATTTTATAATTTATTTTAAAAACTTTTAATAAATCTGCATCTACATTGATTGAGTCATATGTTACAATGGTATACATAAAACTTGCATTGTTCTATTTAGATTTGCTATATATTCAATTGACAAGCATGCACAAATTTTGTAGTCGTAAGTTAATATAAAAAGAAATAAATAAATAAACTCATTTGACTTTTACACCTTTATATTAAAAATTATTCATATTTTAAAAATTGAAAAAGGAAAATGAATAAAGGTGTAAAATAAGTGTAAAAGATTAAATTTTATTTTGTTAATTTTTAATATACAATATGTTTTTATTTTTACTTTATTATAAACCTATATTGTTTGTATAATGGCATCCAATAGTATGCATTTTTTAATTTTGTTTACAGTTATCGATAAAATAAAACACTGGAAAATCTTTTTTTTTAGTTTGTATATTATTTGCAATATTATTATTGACTGTTAATATATATATATATATATATATATATATATATATATATATATATATATATATATATATATATATATATATATATATATACATGGTTTCAATACAAACCAAATAGGTTTCGAATATAAGTTTTGTTTGTTGTGTTGACACCGTTACTAAATCTGTCAAACACATATACGGCTTTTCCACATAGGTGCATAATATTATAATGGCATATTTTGGCTAAACCCATTAATAATTACCAATAAATAAATAACTATTTTGTTTTGATTTTTTACCAAAATGTATTGAACATTTCTTATTTGACTTTAAATTTTGAATAAGTTACAACCATCATATTTGTAATGTTATTCAATGTAAACATTTGTAATTTGATTTCCAATTTAAATTTTTGATTGTTAATCTAATGCATTTTGATTTTTCAATTTTTTTTCCCAAACTAATGTGCTCTAATAATGGGGTCATTTAGAGAGGAAGAGCAGCAGTAAGTTAATTTCAAATATAATCGAACGCACACAAACATTGCTTTGAATGTAAATTTAGCATTGTTTATTATTTTTATTTTACAAAACAAAAATAAATTTGTTGCATTTAGTATCTATTTGAATTAACAAAACATAATTAAACTGTAACATACATACAACGTATATATTATTGATTTGATATGTCTGTATATATATATATATATATATATATATATAAATGTAGTTGTTTAATTCATAGTAATTTACTGTTAAAAATTGTGCTTACTTATGTACTAGCTGCACGTTGTTAGAAAACATTATAATTTATAGTATAATTTTTACTTACAGCGCGCTGACATTGAACTTTAATTTAAAATGATCTACTAATACTTTTTGTAAATTGAATTTGCTATTGCGTTATACATATTTTGTAATAGAAAACTGTAGTTGTTTTTGATTATTTGTTTTCTTAGCAATGAATAAAAATAATGAATATATGTTGTAGTTAAACACATGAAACAATTATTTTAATTATTACTTCTTTAATTGTCTTCAATACGTTTTGAACATTTTGTACAATAATTCTAAGAAATGTATTATGTAAATGAAATGAAGGATAGCTTGTACATTTTACGAAAAAATGTTATGTAAAAATATTGTTTAGTTGTTTTTATTTGTACTTTTGTTTTTATTTAAACAACATTGAAGTATTACTTATTTATTATAAACCAAATGTGTGTCCTTTTTGATATATTTACATATTTATATTAAATGACAATCATTATGCTCAAATAAAACAAAAATAGAAAATTACTGATTTAATAAAACGATCTAATAATGTGGTATAAAAGTTGTTTCTGAAGAAAATTGATATGCTCTTTTCGTCATTAGCATTTTAATACCGACATGTTTATAAGATATTCTTAAAATTGTAACATAGTTTATTAAAAGTTTATTGTTAATTTTTAACTTATTACATTAAAAAAGTAGTTAAATATAGCTTTATTTTACTTAAAATTGAGTATATTTTTCCTCATTGCATGTTGCATGGCTCTTGTGTACCTCAATGGTTTGTTACCACTTCTATCTTTTAAATATATTTAGTTAAACTTTATTAGGTAAAATGTATTTTGTACACTATTGGTATATTATTTGAGTTAAACATAATTTATAGTTTAGCAATAAATATTTCTTTAATTTATTACATTAAATTGTATGTTTTACAATTTATTAGTTTCTATATTTTTATTGTTTGTTGTAACAATGAAAAAAACTAATTCATATGTATTTACTAACCAAATTAAAATTAGCTTTGCAAATGCCAACTACTTTTAGAAAACTGGTTTATTTTACTGTAAAAAATAAAGCAGTTGCTTAGATTAAACACAAGCATTAGGCTATTATTTCAGTGTTTTAAATATTTAAAAAAGAAAAAACTTAAATATTTTCTTTTGACTACTACTTTAGTGAAGATGGAAAATCTGAAGCCCAAGTTCGCATGGAGGTAAGGATTTTTTATTATTTGTTTTTACACTCATCATCTTTTTTTCGACAAGATGGAAGCCAAGCGTAGGAAAGAACGAGCTGAAGAAGAATGGCGCGAATATGAAGAATTTCGTCGGGCTGAAAGAGAGAAAGAGGACGAAGAAATTCAGCAATTGAGAGAAAGACGGGTACGTACGACCTCGTGTTTGTTTTCATTTCCACGTTGTGCCATTTTTAGGAACGACGGAAAATGGAACGCGAAGAAGAAGAAAAGCGTTTGGCCGAACTTCGTCAAATCGAAGACCACAAACGACGTGCCGAAGACGAAGAACGTCAGCGCAAAAAGCGCGAAGAAGAACAGCGAAAACGCGAGGAGCGTGAACGCAAGAAACAGGAATGGGACGAACGCAAAAATGCCAATCGTCCCAACTTTGTAATTACGAAAAAAGAATCTGGGGTAGGTCTTTCGACATAACTAGTGTATACAATTGCAACAAACAAGATATTATGAGCGCAAATTGATACTTAATTAATTTGATTACACAATGATTGATGTGTAATAGAAAATGGTCAAAGTAACAATATGACACTTATCAATATACTAAATGTATTTTACAAAATAAGTACAAAATGTGCAAAAGTTGCACTTGGTACAAATAAATAAATACAATGATGAACTGTGTTTAAAAAAGGTTTAAACATAACAAAAACATACATACAGCATAACATATGCATTTTTTTAAAACAAATAATAATAGAATAAAAATTGTTTATTACAAATCTGATTTAGTCAACTTAATTTAGTATAATTAAAATTTACAAAACATAATAGTTTTAGAAATATTTACTTACTAAAATATGTGTTTGTAAAATATTCAAACAATAAATTGAGAAAGAAGAAATATTTGAGCGTAACAAAAAACGATGAATATTGCTAAAGAAACAAGTAAGACAACACCATTTCATTAAACTATGACAAAGAAGTGAAAAAAGCATGATTCTAATGACAAGGTTTGGCGAAATTTGAATACAATTTCAATCTTCTATATGAACAATAATCTTTAACGCCAAGAATTTGATATATAATGACGTGGAATAATTTTGTTACCTCATGCTCTTCAAAAGCAAAAGGATTTTGAAATAAGTTATATATATATAACACCGTTATTATAATATACGTTTAATAAACAATTTAATAAATAAATGCTATTTTTAGGCAGTACAAGCGAACGAAGAAGAAAACAAAAAAGAAGAAGTTACCAAGTCGAAGGAACAATTGGAAGCGGAAAAGAAGGCTATTTTGGAACAACGCGTGCAACCGCTCAACATTGCCGGATTAAACGCAGATCAATTGAAAGCAAAAGCCAAAGAATTGTACGATTTAATTAATCGATCGGAAGGAGATATTTACGACTTGTCGCAACGTTTTACGAGGCAAAGTTACGACGTACGTTTGTGGGTTTTGTGTAGGATAACAAAAGTTAACCTTTTTTTATTTATATAACACAAATGAAGCATTCATTCATTTATTAAGTTGTATTGGATAAATCTTTTAGTAAACATGTTCCAAGAATTGTGTAATCAAAAATGTAATACTTAAACACAATTACTTGAAACATATATAACAATGATGTTAGATATTGTTATTAAAACAATTATACTTTTAATAACAGCTGACATTCTATCGTTTTTAAAAATTGTTTAATGCCGGTAGTGAAATTAAAACTGATGCGCTTTGGCCGTTTTAACCACTCCGGAATATAATAATAATAATAGTTAATATTATTATTATTATTATTATTATTATTATTATTATTACTGTTGGTATTATTATATTAATAATAATAATTATTAATATTATTATTATTATTATCATTATTATTATTATTATTATTATTATTATTATTATTATTATTATTATTATTATTATTATTATTACTGTTGGTATTATTATATTAATAATAATTATTATTAATAATATTATTATTATTATCATTATTATTATTATTATTATTATTATTATTATTATTATTATTATTATTATTATTATTATTATTATTATTATTATTATTATTATTATTATTATTATTGTTATTTTGTCTTCTAATACTTCTGATTTAATTTATCTGAAATTTGAAAACCCTTTTATGGTTACTGACGTACGTACTGGAATGAGATCCAGCTGTGCTTTAATATGAATATACGTGTATCATTGTTGTTTTAATGATAACTTTTTTTACCAGTCGCAGTTGTTAGTTTCAAACTGTACCACCAACCAGGAATTCTACCCGATAATAGTATGAATCAATATTTTTACCCAATCAGTAATTTTATCGTCAACTAAAATGTCAAAATATAAATTATATTAAATATGTTGACATTCCAAATGTACTGATTTCATTGTCTTAAACAAAAACACATTTTAGATGCAAGAACTCGCTGAACGAGCACGTCAAATTAACAAAGGGTAAATAATGTTATTTTTAAAAATAAAATCGATTATTATTTTATTTTACTTTTGTTTTAAAGTTAATTTTTATTGACAACAATTGATTATTGATTTTATACAAATTTTGTTTTTGATAATTGTTAAAAACATTTTATTTTTTAAAGAGGAAAAACAAAAACCGTGAGTAGCGCTCCCGATCCTTTGGCTGCTAAATTTAGTGGAATCCCGGTACGTTGCTTTTTTTCTATGCAGATATAAAATTATTATTTAAAGAAATATACTACTACTAAACATTGAAATGCATTACAATGGAAATAGACATAATTGTATATTAAACTGTGTTTACACTATAAAAGTAAAAATAAATGAAACAATTTAAACTATAATTTACAATAAGTATACTTTAAACGTGTGCAGTATGCCAGGACCTATATGGTAAAAGTTCTAGTGGAAGGGATTGCTCACTTGTAGTAGCATTTAAACACCCGTAACTTAGTCGTTAAGGCACTGGTCTGACACCAAATAGGGCATGAGTTCATATGTGTAAAACTTGAAAAGTATGCACTGCTGATAATTTCAAATAAGGATGAAACATCTGTACAGTGCTCCTAAAACCAAGTTGATTTATTATTCAGGAAAATCGGACAATTCTAGTAATTCACTCTTGAAAACCTATGAATAAATACACTTTAAACATTTGATTGTGTTTGAAAATATATTAGACAAATAAAATATCATTGAAACATGTTAAAATTGTATTATATCATTTTCTCCAATTTACTACAGCCTTTGGTTTCCATGTACAGCCAGTACGAACGTATTAAAGATCCCAGATCGTTTGTCGATCGACGTACGGTATTTTCTGGCGCCAATTATACAGAAGAATATCAACGAATAAATCCGTCACAAACCTTTATTCTGACCGAAGAAGGCTTTAAAAGTACAACCGTAGAAGGAGCGACTAACGAAAGTAGCGAACCTGCCGCAGTCACAGCTGAATAAATATTTATTTAGATCGAATTTTCCATCGCATTATTAATTATTAAATGAATAAATATATATATATACACATGCATTGCACAATTTAAAACAACTGATGCTTTAAAAATTCTTTCTATCAAATTTGTTCTTGAAATTTTTTTTCTTTTCTTTTTAATGCAATAAAAATAAATTAGTTCACTTTTTGTCAATTAAACCTTGATCATTTTTGGATTCTTTTTCTTTTTTAAAAAAAAACCAATAAAGCACAACATTGTCCCAAAATTATTTTGTTTTGTGCAGACATTTGGTTATTAATTTCTTGCGCAACCTTTTCTAGTTTATGTAGAATTTATTTTGTACTTCTTGGTCCAAGCTACTAACTTTTCATATTCATATTATAATAATTATAATTATTATCGTTTTGCAAAAACAAATAAAATCCTAACCCAAGTAACTGCATTAATTTTAAACTTTTTATTTTTGCTTGTTATTGATGTTACGTTTTGCAAGTTGAATTGCTAATCGATAAACTTTGTTTGGGTTGGGATAATTTGGGTAGCAGTACAGTGTCGAATTTTTAAAAGCACACATATTACAACTGAATAGCATCAATATATGAATGGTTTATTTATAATAATAAATAGTACACATTCTTTTATTGCCCGGTGGTTTAGCGGTACAGCGCTTGACTCAAACCTGGGTGGACTTGGGTTCGATCCCCACCACCGGCACCAAATGCGGGCCCATGTTCGGCTTTGATAAAATGTCCATTGCTGAAAATTGTTTCCCGTAAAACATTCAAAATAGTAATAAAAAATAAATAAATGAAATAAAAAACACACATATTGAGATAAACACTAATAATTTATTGATGGCCGCTCATTGGTTTATTGGGGGATTGGAAAAATGTTTTCTATATAGAATTAAACAAATAAACAGTTTCATGGTTGTGAAATTATACATCTACATGTAGTGTAACCAGTAATCAATTCCCAAATCAAGAACCAAAAGAATATTCGATTGGGAAGTTGTGCTGTTTAAAGAACCAGCAATTTTTATTTTTGATAACAACAACAACAGTGTGCAATGCAGTATTAGAAATAGAAGTTGTGAAAAACAAAGTATACATTATTTTTAAAAATGTTATATTAGTATTGTCCGATTCACTTGTATAATAAATTTACTAGGTTTTTAAGTCAACCAGGAGCACTGTACAGCTGTTTCATGTCCTTATTTGAAATCATCAGCAACGCATACCTTTCAAGTTTTACACATACATGAACTTGAATCCACGCCCTATCTGGTGTCAGGCCAGCGCCTTAAACCACTGAGCTACGGGTAGATGACCTTCTAAAAACATATAATCACTTAAAACCCCATTGTTATTTTTATTTGTTTATTTACCAATAAAACGTTTAAAAGATTTAGCAAATATATTTTTCAAAATTATTCATATCTATAGAACGTACACAGCATTGTAATGGAGTAATTTTTTTAAAAAGTAAAATTATTTAAATGTGTTTTATCAAAAAGTAAAACAAAAAGCACAAAATACATTACATAATAAAAAGTAACTTACTAAAAACAAGTAATTGTTATTATATACGTTTTTACAGTAAAATGTGCATTTATTTTAAGTTTATAATTTTAGGCTTATATCTTCAAGTCTTCCTTATTGTCTCATTATTTCCGATGCTGTACTTGAAAAAAAAATCGAAATAAAAAATTTAAGATAGAATAAAGTATAATTTATTTATTTATTTTTAAAATGTTATCAAAATAAAAAAACCCCAACTTTATGGTTAACGTATTTAAAATGTATATTTACTTTGTATATGTTTAGCATTTTTGATTAATTTTAAAACACATTTCACATTTTGAAATTTCATTTTAGTGACATTCGAAACAGGAATAGTACCAAAATCTTTTCTACACAACTCCATTCATCAATGGTTTGGATCTACTATACATGGATGTAGTAATCATCACAATGACACATATGATTATAGCAAGTTAAGTAATCTAAGTCACATTTGCCAACCGGTGTCAGGCCAGCGCCTTAAACCACTGAGCTACTGGTGGATGACACCAGATAGGGCGTGGGTTCACGTTCATGTGTGTGTAAAACTTGCAAGGTATGCGCTGCTGATGATTCCAAATAAGAATGAAACAGCTGTACAGTGTTCCTGGTTGACTGGAAAACCTAGTAAATTTATTATACAAGTGAATCGGACAATACTAATATAACATTTCTAAAAATAAAAAGCAAAACAAATAATTCCTTAAAAACCCATTGTTAAAGTATAAATTAGTATTTCTTGGCCTACAAAAATGAATATTCTTTTATTTATTGTATGTACATATGTATGTACATATTGTATGTACAAGTTTAATATTTTTTCTTTAAAATAATGTATATAATTGTTTTTTGGTCATTTTTGTTTATACCAATAAAATAATAAAATAACAGCACTTTTGTAACAGATTTAAACCGGATTTTTTTAATAATTTTGCTACAACTAGCTTACAAAACAAGATTCAAATATATACTCACAAATGTAATATTGTAAAAATTGACTCAGTTTTAGCGTTTTAATTTGTTTACAGTATGCTAATAAACAGGAGTAAAATATTACTTATTTCCAGTTTGTTTTGATAATTTTCTGGGAGCTTTCAATTATAGATACATTTAATTATTTAATGGGAAATTATTTATAATCTTGCCTAAATAACATTTCGATCCTTGCATTGTAAATCAATAATTCTCATGGTTCCGTGCTAGATTGTTTATTTTGTATACAAGTTGGCAGAGATCACATTAACAATTTCTTACTCCCATACATCCATTCGACCAATCAATGAAGTAGAATTTATTGAAGGGGGTTGAACATTATGAGCAGTTTCTATAACCTATATACAACTTAAAAATGGGAGAATTTTGATTGGTTAATAAGTGAAATATTTATTTGTAAATAGAGCAACTGTTTTTCTTCTACTCACGTCACAATAAAATAGTCAAAGTTTGTGTGTTTCAAAATAACGTCGGTATTAACTCAAGTAAGTAAGTCTTAACATTTATTTGTCATTGATCTGCCAATATAAATCATGTTTACAATGATAACCTTTCGTTTCATGTATTTTTCTACCTTAATTTAATTATTAATAGTTAAAATAAAAGTGAAAATATTGCAGAATGTAGCTTATATTTTTATTTCTGCATTTTAAAAATAGTGTCAATTAATTATTCAATCATCTATCCATAAATTATTTCAGTTTTTAACTTTAGTAAGTTATATGTTTAAACTAAAATTAAAACATCGATTTGAAATACGTCCGTGACATGCTCTTGTAACCATTTTTAAATATAGCAGTCTAATTACTTTAAGTTGTAACAGAAAAAACTAGAATTTTGATATAGCATGTGTACAATATTTACTTAACTCTACCAATATTGCTTAAAGTTTGACAATTTTATATGGATATTCTTAATCAACGTTAAAATCTTTTGTAACACTTTTAAAACGAACTATAAGCTATTTTTGTGAATTACTTGATGTGTTGTATAATGATTTTGTACAAAGTGAATATTTATTTATTTTTACTACTTTGAATGTTTTACGAGAAACACCGTTCAGTAGTGGACATTTTAGTGAATCCAAACGTGAACCTGCATTTAGTGGACCGATGATGGGATTTTAATCCATGCTCACTCAGGTTCAAGTCTAGTGCTGTACCGCTAAACCACCCATCCTCCTAATTATAACATACCCGCTAAATGCTTATTTACGGCACTACTTCAACGGTTTAAAATTACTTGACAAGACATTTTGTTGTCAAAACAATCGATAAAGTTGTTTTGTGCACCAATTACTCTCTAACTGTTGTGTCGCGGTGGTCTAGCGGTACAGCGCTCGACTTGGACCTGGGTGGGCATGGATTCGGCTTCCATCATCGGTCCACTAAATTGCGTGCTCACATTCGGTTCACTGCTAAAAGATGTTTTCCGTAAAACATTGAAAATGGTAACAATGAATCAACCTGGTATTAGCTCACTATTCTAGTATCTGTGCAATTCCTTTATCAAACCGTCATATTACAATTTTAATGTTTATTTTGATTGTTTAATCTTTTTATCTACTATTTTTTTGGCTAACAAATGTTCTAGTTTTTTTTGTTGGGTCTGATTGCACATCGTTCACTCGATACATCAATTGTACAGTTGGTCACTACGTTCTAGAACAATTTTGATTGTTAATTACAATTTTCTACAAACTGTACATTTTAAAACCTATTCTGTAATAAATTGTACAATTATATATATATATATATATATATATATATATGCCCGGGTGGTCTATAGGTATATATATGGGTGGTCTATAGGTATAGCGCTCGACTTGGACCTGGTGGACGTGGGTTCGAATCCCACCATCGGCAGTAAATGTGGGCTCACATTCGGCTTTGCTAGAATGCCCACTGCTGAAAGATGTTATTTTTTGAAATGGATGTATATATATATATATATATATATATATATATATATATATATATATATATATATATATATGACAAAACTTTGTTCCAATGCAAAATTCAACTAACATTTTTGTGGTTTTCATTTTTTAGCGTTTAAAACAAAATTTGTCTTCAAGTTTGTAAAGTCAACATCCAGACTACAAATACGTATTTATATGTTGTAGGAACAAATGCCATTGTAGCGATATCATTCCCATCCGAAGAGTATTTTCGCTGTCAGCGCTTATTCTATAGTAAATGTTTTTAACAATACTCTATTATAATTGTTCTTTATGGAACAGTTTGTATTTTTTACACAAGCAAAACTTCTAATTTTGCTTTATTGCCTTTGTCCCTTTTTAACTAAATTTAGAATCGGCTATATCAGGAATTTTATTTTAAAAAACGTTTCAAAATTGTTTTGTTCAAATGATAAATTCTAAAATATACGTTTGTGCAATTTAATTAGAACTAATTACTGAGTATTGTTTGTTAAATTATTACGTAATTAAAATGTTTAAGTTTAAATCATAGCATACAATTTTTGATTTAGGTTTTAATGTCTTGGTAACTTAAACAAATATTGAATAGCAAAAATAAACAATCTGTTAATACATATATATATATATATATATATATATATATATATATATATATAATATACTTTTATTATTACAAAATATATGTATATAATAATAATATTAATACTGTAACAACAATAATTACAAGACTTAATTGTTTTCTTTAATTCCAACATATCACAAAATTTGTATATTTGGCTTCTGTTTTAATATAATTCCAAATTATGACAGTGTAAGTTATCCCATTCTTTTGTATATAAAAATTATTATTTTTTAATAAATGAAACAATAAACTAAAGTTAACTAACTAAACGTTTGTAGCCTCCGGGTTTAAAATTGGAAGTTTAATATTTAAAAATTTAATGTTGAAAATATTGATTATAAAGACAATTGAAATTTATTTTGCAAACAAACAATAGCATGAATTTTTATAGACGTTTTCATTACACAATATCAATTGTATGATAAAAATAATCTTTTGGAGTTTATTTATTAAACGTGTAATCAATGCTAAGCACATTAGTCATAATTGTTTGTTCAATTCACATTTAAAGTGTCGTATAAATTGTCGTTTAAAATGTTAATTTCTTTGTATTGTAAATAGAAAAAAACCGTTTATTAATCATAATTATTGAGTTTGCATTTTTAGATTAAAAAGGTTATATAATATTTTTTTGTAATTATTGATACTGGTACTACAGTATTAAAAATAATTGCTTCAACTGTTAGCCTTAATTATGCTTGAACTCAGTTTAAAAAAGTTTAGTTTGTTTAAAATTACATGTGCAGTTTTTAATAGAAAATTTGTTATTATTATTATTATTATTATTATTATTATTATTATTTAATATTTAAGTATGAATGCTAACAAAATGCATAATTTGAACAAAAATATAGTATTAGTTAAACGTAAACAAGAAAAAAAAATTTATTGCTTATATTAAACTAATTCATCAAAAAAAAACTTTGTTGAATGTATCAAGTTTTTTAATTATTACATGTGATAGTATTTAAAAATAATTAAAATATAAAATAAATTGTATGGAACGTTTCCTAAATTGTTAAAATCCACAGCATCTTACAAACCCAATGAAAGTTAGTAATAGCTATTCTATTTGAATTTGCCCATGAACCAGTAAGCAATTCTATTTTAAAACATCAAACAATATCTTAACATAACCCCTTTTTAAAAAGCAATTAGGCATTTGTAATTATATTTTTTAATTATATTTTTTTAAAGAAAAAACAAATTAAATGTAATGAACACACATACACACACAAACAAAATAGATAGAGTAACACAATGTTTGTTAGAGTTATTAATGGAGAATGTCCATTGGATTTGCTAAGTATGTAAATATTTATGAGAATTTTAAACAGGTGTTTTATAGGAAAAAAACAGAATTTAAATTAATTTTAAAAAATTGATGTTAAATTGAAATAAAATGTTCTATGAAATTCGGATTGTATGCATAAAAGAAGTCTGTGAAATACATATATATATATATATATACTGAATGTTTGCATTTATACAGGTAAATAAGGAATAAGTTTTCTTATTTTTATATAACAAATACGAGTTTAAATATACTAGTAGGTTATTGACATACAACAACAAACAAACGTTAGTTTCATATTTACCTACCCATATACATGGAATATATGCATAATGCAACGTGTAATCATTATACGTGTATTTTATGTATACTATTTTTTTAAATAATTATTATTATCAATTTTTATTTACAAACTGACAAACTTTTAAGAAAAAATTGATAAAAAGAACATGGGGGTAGGTAGAATTGGCCATAATGTTTCGTTTTTTCCAATTTAAACTGTTCAGCTGTGAAAATTTCTCACTTGTTTTTTTCAATAAATAAATATTCATACAATTAGATTGAAATGTCAACTCATTTTGATAATGATGATGATGATGATGGTAATGAAAAAAAAATGGAAAACAAGAAAACTTATGCCTTACAGACTTTGAGTTTACGCTTGACACGCAATGAACAGTTAATTTGTGTGGCAACTTACATAATTAAAAAAAATTTAATGACACAATGGTTTTAAAAAAATTATTCATTCGCATCAGTTAGTAGGGATAAGCATTTTTCGATTGATTTTATCAGAAGGCAAAATGTGAAAAACTAATAATAAGGGTTTGAAAATATTTAGAAAAAAGTCAACTAACTTTAAACAATGTACCAATAAAAATATCTCATTCATTTTTTTAATCGCATGTAGTAATCCTAAAGTCGAACAACTGCAATATTTAACAACGGGAATTCTCTCATTTACACGAGTCGCTGTTATCTGTCGGCTTTTTCTATTCGGTTCGGTCAGCATCGTTTATCGTTGTCGACTCCTTTTATTTGACATCTTCTTTCAGCCTTGTTTTCCTTTCCTTCTAGGTTTGTTACCAAAATTTACATTTTACGTAGTTTTTGCCTTTTTATAAAATGTAACCGTACCATTTCAATCTTCTTTCTTAAATATTTTTATAAGATTTAGTAACTTTTAGTTGTTTCATAATAACATCATTCTCTATTCTCATGAACCGGCAAAGTGTCTTCACTTCAATATTGAACAATAATTATTTTAAACAAATTAAACGTTTTCATTATTTAAACAATTACAAAACTTTGTACAACATTGCTATTTTTAGAATTGTTATATTAGTATTGTCAGATTCACTTGAATAATAAATTTACTAGGTTTTCAAGTCAACCAGGAGCACTGTACAGCTGTTTCATTCTTATTTGGAATCATTAGTAACGCATACCCTTCAAGTTTTACACATACATGAACTTGAATTCACGCCCTATCTGGTGTCAGGCCAGCGCCTTAAACCACTGAGCTACGGGTAGATGACCTTCTAAAAACATATAATCCCTTAAAACCCCATTGTTATTTTTATTTGTTTATTTACCAATAAAACGTTTAAAAGATTTAGCAAATATATTTTTCAAAATTATTCATATCTATAGACCGTACACAGCATTGTAATGGAGTAATTTTTTAGAAAAGTAAAATTATTTAAATGTGTTTTATTGAAAAGTAAAACAAAAAGCACAAAATACATTACATGATAAAAAGTAACTTACTAAAAATAAGTAATTGTTATTATATACGTTTTTACAGTAAAATGTGCATTTATTTTAAGTTTATAATTTTAGGCTTATATCTTCAAGTCTTCCTTATTGTCTCATTATTTCCGATGCTGTACTTAAAAAAAAATCGAAATAAAAAATTCAAGATAGAATAAAGTATAATTTATTTATTTATTTTTAAAATGTTATCAAAATAAAAAAAACCCAACTTTATGGTTAACGTATTTAAAATGCATATTTACTTTGTATATGTTTAGCATTTTTGATTAATTTTAAAACACATTTCACATTTTGAAATTTCATTTTAGTGACATTCGAAACAGGAATAGTACCAAAATCTTTTCTACACAACTCCATTCATCAATGGTTTGGATCTACTATACATGGATGTAGTAATCATCACAATGACACATATGATTATAGCACGTTAAGTAATCTAAGTCACATTTGCCAACCTTTGTCCCATCAAAATGATCAATATCATCATAATTACAATTTTGCTTATCCAATTCCATTTGATACTTATTTTGAAAATTGTAATGAGTTGCCAAAATTCAATAAGAGCGTCTTTTCTACCTCCAATTCAACATTAAGTTACGCCAAGCATGGCAACCGACTACCTGTGTCCAAAATAAAGTCAGAAAGTTACGGGTCACCGAAACATATTGAACTGACCAAGCCTCAAGTGAATTGTCCAATTAAAGTAGAAAATGGTAAATTGTCTAACAAAACTGTCTTTCAAAATGCAATTCAAAACAACAAAAAACAATTGAAAAATGTAAAATTAACCAAATGCTTATTTCACAAATTGGTAGGTTGCGATAGTCACAAATTGGATAAGGGCAATTTATATGTACACGGACAAGATGACAACATTCAAGGTACAATTTTGAAAAAATCAATCAATAAATTTGGTTTTCGCTCACACTGCATTAAGTCAATGCAACTGAAAAACAAAGCACGTTTGAAGACTCAAAATTTGCACCTATTTCAAAGACACGCGGCAAATTTGCGCGAGCGTCGACGTATGCAATCAATAAATAAGGCCTTTGAAGGTTTGTTTGAAACAGTGGATTTGTAATTAAATGTTTGTGTTTGTTTAATTAATGGTTTCTTGTGCGTTTGTTTATGCATGATTACATTTTGGAAACAAAAATAGAAGTGTTGCGTTTGTGTATTAAAATGTTTTATTAATGCGCTCGGTTAAATTGATCAAAAATGTAAGATTATTAAAATAATGGAAAATGTAAACTGTGAGGTGAATTCACTTTGTATATACTCTTCGGTCACAAACAATATATATAATGCCATTAATGCTTTTTTTGATCTTAACATTAATAACTATTTAGAATTTTAAAAGAAATCCAGTGCTTTAAATAAAGTTATTACTTTATTCAAGTGTTGGAAAAAAATATATAAAAACAGGTAAATTTTAGTTTAAGCGCGTGACATCATCATACTTTAAAAAGAAATGACTACATTAAACCTTAATTTTGCTGTCAAGAAGACAATTGCAAAAATAAAAATGATAAAGAAAACAGAAGGAATAATAAAAACGTGAATAATCAAGTGCGATTTGGCATACAATAGAAAATTCATGTTACATTATGCCTATTCTAGCACAAACGTTTTTTGATATGAGACTGCGATTTTAATTTGTCATGTGTAACATTTTTGAAAGAAATGCAGTTTGACACCGCGAAATAGCAATGAATTGCATTTTCAGTTGATTAAATATTGTACGTTTTTATACTGACACAAATTGTAACAATTCATTTCAATTAACATCACGATGTCATGAACACATGTCAAATATATTTTGTATAAATAAAGATTAGAAACGGCCTTTTTTATCATGTGAAAAAGCATGCTTTATTTGACAGCTGTCAACAATATTTCACACTTTCAATAATTACAAGCATATTGCTAATCAAAATATTTATCATTTAAAAATTAATACGTATATTTTCTCATTGCAATGACAAACAAGATCCAAAATTAAACTTTGTCAATGTTTTTTTCAAACTCAAGGCTTGCGTTCGCATATTCCAACGTTGCCGTATGAAAAACGCTTGTCCAAAGTCGATACATTGAGGCTAGCCATTGGATATATTCATTTTTTGCAAGAAATTGTCCGAACGCACAGTCAACATGAAGACGTTGATGATGGCAATGGCGATGATGTTGACGGCTGTGCAAAAGTTTGTACCACGTTTGCATCGGGTCCAACGAAGAATTTGGACAACGAGCATCACTTGTACAAGACGTTTGCTAGTCAGTCGACACTTGTCAACATTTTGACGAATAAGAAAAGCGACGAAATGGGAAAGCATCATGCTCTGTCCAATGCATGTTTGCCCAATAAAATTACGCTTGTTATAGACGACAAAAGAAAAGAAAGAAAGAAAACCGACTTGATTCACTATCATGATAGTCTACAAGTGAAGAAAAAAATTATTCTAAATCTACCGAAACTATTATTATTATTATTATTATTATTATTATTATTATTATTATTATTATTATTATTATTATTATTCTATTATTATTGTTACTATTATTATTACTGTTATTACTATAATTATTACTATTATTATTATTATTACTATAATAATAATGACAATAATAATAATAATAAATATTATTATTATTATTAATTTTTGATCTAATTATTATAGTATAACTCCAGTGTAACCAATAAAGTGTAAGCAGTATTCAATATTTTCTGAAAACAGTAATGTTGTTAGGTCGTCTTAGTACAAGCAGGATGAGAATGTACTTTTGAACATTAAATGTTCTGATTTAAAAATTATAACTGTAACTATTGCGTTAATTATTTTAAAAAGGACTGTTTTAATTTTATAATATTTCATGTATCAAAATAAACTATTTAAAATAAAATGCAAACAAATAATTTAACGATTAGAGTAACTTGACATTATTATATATGAAAGCTGCAATTTCGATTAAAATATTTTATTTAATTAAAAATAATAATCTGAAGGCATTTGCTAGTTTTAAATACAAGATACAAATTTTAATTGTGTATTTTTAATTTTGCATTTAGTTGTTTATGTTACTAATATAATTTATTTTTGTATTTGATTATCGTTAATATACGCTTACTAAACTATTCAAGCTAATGAAATATAAAATTAATTAGTGTAATTATACCATTCAGCAACACATTATTTATGCAAATCAAAACTGAAAATATAACAATAAATAAATACCAATAGTGTTTTTAAAATTAGTGTAACATAGTTACAAAAATAAAAGAATGTCAAAAATGCGGGTAGGATTTTTAAAAACACAAATTACCGTTAAGTTTGTAATTAATGTATATACACACACACACGTTTAATTTATGCTTTGGCAAATTTGCATATTGCTAATCACATTTATGCATCCAGTTTATTTATAAAAAACGGTTTTGAAAAAGAACTATATCTGACTGGTTAGCATTTCTTACTTACAATACATTTAACTATATTAGAAAGGGGAAAACAAGATAAATACCGACAATACTAATAATAACAATAAAAACAATAATAATAATAGTTGTGATCGGAATCATTTAAACAATAGTAATTCCAGTATTTATATCTTTGTACAAAGTTGACCAATTATACAAATACCTTTCTACTTACTACTACTACTACTACATAATTAGTTTTGTATCTACCCGCTTGGTTAGTATTTTTCATTTTTTAAATTCAGATTTTAATCTCGCGTGCCAATCATTAGTGATTTTACTGTACCTCAAATATAGTTATAATTGCTTGGAGCGAGAATAAAGGATTAGATTATATGTGCAATTATAAACCCGGATTTTGTAACTTTTTTGCATTTCGTTGGTTACGGATAGTGGTATTAGTAGTAATAGTCGAGTGTAGCATGCATCAATCACACTAAGTTTTTCCTTTGTAATTGAATCACAGTAATAAATGCCAATCGTAGCAACTAAATGCCTCACTAAACAAACAAACACGTAATGGTGACGTGCTTCGTTGTGACTTAAATTTAAAAACATTTGTTCAAATATTTAAATACTAATTGTGATTGTAGAAAAGCAATTATATTTAATTTGCTGGACTGTACAATATTTTACTCACTGTTAGATAAACCGAATCATACATTTGGATATATATATATATATATATATATATTCATATATTTGTTTGATCATTTTACAAGAAACATTTTGGACATTTTAGCAAAGCCAAACAAGGATTCACATTTAGTGCCGGTGGTGCCATTCAAACATATATCTTCCCAAGTTTGAGTTTAGCGTTGTACCATTGGTCCACTAGACTAGTGAAAATAAAATTAGGCAAACTGTGGCTAAATAAATTAAATATGCTTTTTCGAACAAATTGTATGACATTTAAATTGTCATATATATACAACTGTCACAACAATTACCGCAAAAAGTGATTATTTAACTAAAACATTTCTAGCAGCTACATAGCACACAAGAGAAACGTCATTTCAATTATAAAATATACAATACTATATAATCATTGAAAAAAACTATAATTATATATATATATATATATATATATATATATATATATATATATATATATATATATATATATATTAAGTAATAAGATATTGTATAACAAAATCGAAAATAGAGTAAAATAATTAACATGATTTACAACGTTAAGTATTAATAAAAAAACAGATTACATGCAATTTTTTCCGTTACCAAATGATTAAAGACATTACAAAGTTCAAAAACTTCAATAGTTTATGTGATCGCCATTCTTCTGAACAACCTGATCCAGGCGCTATGGAATGTTGTCGATGAGAGTATTGACATATTCTTGCTTCATCTCATATTGAACAACAAACCGAATATGTTCACACATATCCTCAATTTCAGTATGCTTATTGATGTTGCTCTTTAGCATACTGAAAAAGTTTTCAATAACATTAATGTCCGGGCTGTTAGGTGGCAATTAAGTGATAGATAGATTTTTGAATTTAGCCACTTTACTGTCCAAATAGAAATATAAAACAAATAAAGTGAACTTAGATAAATATAACGTTACCTTTTTGGACGTATGACATGGAGTATTGTACTGTAAAACAGTAGTAACTTCCGTGTAAGCGTGCTGCATTTTATATTGAAAAACATCCTTTATAACTGAAACAATTTTTTTACTATTAAAGTTACCAGATATACTTTTCCATTTGATAGGTTGATTATACTTAATACCAAACCAACACATTACTTGTCGGGGTGGGCTTTCTTTCTAACAACCGGGACTAAATGTTTTTAAAAACTGGACCCGCACAATACTTTATTTTTGTAACCAAATGCTTCGTCCCGAATCATTGTTTTATCGGCAAAGTATACGGAACGCCAATAACAAAGTTGTCGTTTACTTCACTGTTTATAAAAGGTTAATCTATCATTCCTTTGTTTTTTAGTAATAAATAGCTTAACCTTTGGCGATTGAAGCGTTAAACTAAATTCAATTGCTCTGTTTCTGATTGTGGAATAAGTAAAATTGTTTAAACTATTTCTTTTAGTTCCTGAAATAGGTTTATTATAATTTAACAAAAATTCTATATAAATTTTCTGATCATCCGTAGTGCTTGTTACACGTTTTCTTTTAACATTATCATAATTTCGCGGTTAACTCTATATAAATTCGCTAATTCTTTTGGTGAAAATCATTCATTTTCTAATTTTTTGATGACACGATATTCATTTTTGTTAAGATGAAAATATGTTTTATCACTATTTTCCATCTCACAAACAATGCAATCACAAAGCACAATAAGGGGATGGGCGGTTAAACGTAAATAATAAATTATTCAATTTGTTTTAAAATTTTTATTTAAAATCTTTTAAAAGTTATTATTTTAAATTTATATAGATTAGAATAATTAAATGTTTATTTTGATAATTATTATAAGATCACAATCAGGGTAGATTTGAATGTGCGTTTAACATCAATTTTAAGAATTAGTTATTTTTCATTTTTAATGAAATTAAGCATACAAAATAATAATAGGCTAATTATTATAAAAATTATGTAACTTCAACTTATTATCCACGTTTATATAGGAGTAACTTTTAAAATATGCTATTTTGGCCGGTTCAGCCTTTTTAAATAAATATTTCTAAGTATATATAAGGGAACTATTAAATACTTGACATTATTTTTAATGCTCAATAATTATTTTTACGAAAAAATAATCGGACATAACAAATTAATGTGGATTTGATGCTCTTATAACTTTTTGCACTAATTTTTGAAATGGTGGTATATATATACATAATGCTATCATAAAATTTTAAACGGTTGTGCTACACTTGTTCTA
Source organism: Cardicola forsteri (assembly GCA_025895645.1). Classification (NCBI taxonomy): domain Eukaryota; kingdom Metazoa; phylum Platyhelminthes; class Trematoda; order Strigeidida; family Aporocotylidae; genus Cardicola; species Cardicola forsteri. The sequence continues at coordinate 155,825 of JAKXYG010000613.1, forward strand.
AAAGTATTTTCTTGTTAAGGATTTGTACTGATTGAATTAATTATTTTTGTCTTTTTATTGTTTAAATGTTCGGCTGCACACATTATGAACTTTAAAGAGAATTAAATAAAGATCCGTATTTTTAGTCATGGTAACAAGATTTAACCTCTTTCTAATAGATCACCTTATTTAGATGCTTTAACAAAATGTGTTACTTCATGCACCTCAATATTCTACTACTACTACTACTACTACTACTACTACTACTACTACTACTACTACTACTACTACTACTACTACTACTACTACTACTAATAATAATAATAATAATAATAATAATAATAATAATAATAAAGCATTGATGGTTTTTAAATTTCTGATAAACTGATTAAATTTAGATTAAATTTAATGCGATTAAGCAAACTTTAGTAAATATATTAACTGAAAATATTTGTTTTAATAAAATTCTTTATTTAGGTTTTTTTGAAAGATAATAATATATAGCAGTTAATAAAAAAACCAATCAATATCTAAACATATTCCAACTTTTTCTAAAGTGATTGAATTGTGATTTGAATAGCGTCGTCCAGTGCCAACATAAAAACAATTTCATGTAAAACATGGTTGATTTCATTGTACTGTTAATAATGGTGGTGGTGGTGGTTTCAATATTGAAACAAAACAACGCGAATGTAATTTTACAAAACGTGTCAACAAAATACATGCTGTTTTCCAATTAGGCTTGACCACAATTAGCAATAGAACAATGAAACTGCTCGTTTGCTCACACAATTATTGTTCCTTCTTGTAAAAGTGCCTTTTGTTCATGAACACTTAATTGATCCAAAATAAATGAAAAATTCAACTTGGACATTGTTCAAGTTTACGTCTTTATTTACCTGTTATTTGGATGTTTTATTTAATTTACTAATTGATTTAATTAGAAAAAATAACACTGTAAAGATGGATAATTTGTGTACTTTTTGTTGATTAAAACTTGTGATCAATTGTTTGTTTCAAAATAACGATTGGATTGTAAATACTATTTTTTTACAAAATAATAAGAATTTGTTAATTAACTTTAAGTGAAAATGACTTAGTTGTAGTCTCCAGATTTGGCAGGCTTATATTTAAAATTGTTCACTATTTTCTACTTGTTATTTTTTTGTTAATTGCTACAACTTTGAACGTTTTATAGGAAACATTTTTCCACAGTAGATGAACGGCGGTCCGGTGATAGAGATCAAACCCAGGACTGAGTTGAGCACTGTATCACTAGACTATCCAGATACAAAATATAAATGTCATTTATTAAAGTATTTATTATGGTAGAAATACATTTAGCGTTTAATATGCGTCAATAACATTATGTTTACAAAACGGAAACTATTGTGTTGATTATGCATATTTACCAACAAATCAATAATTTTTTTTAAATTTTGATACTTTAAAAAATTTTTTTGGATACTATGCTGCAGTCATCAGATCAGAAAAAAAGTGTTAACAAGATTTGTGAAATCGTATAGTGTTTAACCAACAATTTTGTTGACCCAATTCTAATTCGTCTTTGTTTACAGTGCTCAATGTCCTGCTTGAAAAAACCGCCAATTTGAAGTCTGTAACGCTCAATTCGTACACTTCACATACCAAAGATGGCTACAACAATCAATGTGTCAATTCTCCTTCAAGCATTCTTCAATCGGATCAAATAGTAACGGGACACAGTTTGAGCTGGAGTCGAGACGACTGTAAAAATTCAATTTATTGTCGCAATTCGTCCAACATCTTATTTGCCAAAACATGGATACCGGAAAAATTGGAAAATGTCACAATAAATTAGAGTGACGCAGCAATTTCAAAAATTGTAAATATGCAATAATATAAATTCAGTTGTCATTTATATATTAAAAGCAATATGCATGTACATACTTACTTATTATACGAAAAATATATTTATTAGTAAAACAATAGTGTTTACATTTTTTGGCATTATATAAAACAATTATTAATAAAATGGCAACATTGTTACAATCTATGGTAAATTGGTAGAATGTAAATGACAAATTGAATATTGACATTACATGTGACAATTTTTATTTTAGCTTTATTTTTTGTGGTAATTGCAAAATGGGATTATTTATTTTTATTCAATTTAAACATATATATATATATATATATATATATATGCAAACATTTATGGCTTTAAAATTGGTTTATAAATGAAAGATGATCGTTAAGTTGTAAATTACATTTGGCGTTTAATAAATAAGAACAATTGATTATATTTATTTATATGCAATAAGTGTTTTGCATACAAATGTCGATGTTTAGTTTTTATTTATTTATTCATTTTATTCATCTTCACTTTGAATGTTTTGACGGGAAGCATCTTTTAGCAGTGGGGAGATTTTAGCTCGCATTTAGTGCCGGTGATGTCAGCTATTTTTCTAAATGTTGATTAATTGCATTTATAGTAGAAAAAGCACTGACATAAATCAGATAATATTGTTTATTTCATACAATACAACAATTTTATTTGTTTTTAAAAATAATAAAGCAATTTGAAAAACACTTTCTGTTAATTTCAATATCTACACAATCTAAGTAAATACAGAATTAGTTTAAGCGATATATATAATATATATATATATATATATATATATATATATATATATATATATATATATATATATATATATATATATAGTGAAATATTAAATTAGAAAAACAAAAATAAACTTTGAGGTCAATAATAGTGTGGCTACGGCATTTTTATAAAATGCCGTATAATATCGTATTCGTCATTTAAATTTTAAATAAATATGTAGCAAATGTCTATTCAATAACAACAAAATATAAAAGCAGAAAGTTTTAAACAAGCACACAAACAAACAACAAAAGTTACATTTTATTAAATTAAAACATACAAATAATTTGTAATAACCTAAAAGTTACATTTTAAAACAATATAGCATCTATTTCAAATTAAATATAAGCCAAACGTTTGAAAGCATTATAGGTAAAAATACGTTTATTCATTCCTATTATTATTGATGCAATAAAGTTATACAACGAGAAAAGTAACAATTATTAATTTACATTAGATAGCTTTTGTTATATAGAAAAATAGAAGTACATAAAATTATTTTTTGTGACCTATTCACTCATTGCCAAATCACGAAACCGCCGAGACCAATCAATACTGCTGCAAATTTCCTTGACAACCGAATCTTTTCTAACTTTGTTTATTCCGTGCGCATTTAATTCGCACCCAAGTGGAAAAGATTCAGAATATTCTAAATAACAATGTAAAAAATAAACTAAATTCAATAGTGGAAATTTAGAAGGTATGTATTTTTATAACTGTCAAATATGCCAAATAATAAATATACTTTAGTTGAAACTGAACAGCTGTTTCATGTTTCTAATAGGCTCAAATAAAGGATATTTATTACTTTATAAAATTTTCCAAACAATTGGAAATAATTTCTTGAAATTATTTACAAAATAATAATAAAGTGATCCTTTCATTAAGTGAATTTTTTAAAAATCGATTTTTACGAAATTCGCAATAATTTAAAACTGAAAAATGTTTATAGTGCGTGTTTTGACTGTATGCAAAAATAAGTGCACCAGTTTATTGTAAAACTTACTTTTCGGTTTGCATTGTTTGTCTATATATTCATTTTGTACAAGATGATAAAATGTCGACTTTAGTTTGTTTTGATAAGCGTTAAAGTTGGACGATCCTTCATTTATATTTCCAGTGAGAATGAGGATATCCAAACCTTGAAATGGTTTGTTTCGTACACTTGTACCCATGGGTCCTGGCACATTGAAAATAATTGGTTTGGGACTTTCACTGTGATAAATGTGATACAAATTGGTATATGTGCCATAGAATGAATTCAACATAGTATTCCAATTATTGATAAGCCATAATTGAGGACAGGTGTATTTGATTGTTGCCAACATATCCAATAAAACATCTCCGAGCAATTTTGTATACAAAAGATCATCCTTAGTACTCAACTGTTCCAAATGTACAATTTTCATAATTTTTTCATAATTTATCAGTTTTTGTAAATCTTTCATCAAACGATCAATAACTTGACTTGCATTTTTCCCACTCAATTCGTCCGATCCATCAAATGCTTCAAATTCACTTTTCATCGAACTGAAAACGACAGACTTTATGAACGATTGTTGATGCATTTTATCTATTTTGTAAATTGCAACAATAGGTTGTTTTAAAATGGAATAAATTTAAGCAAAGTGTTTTGGCAAATAGACATTTAGTAAAACCAAACCAGGACCTCCCATTTAGTGTTGGTAGTGGAATTCCAACAAGGATGCCCGCCCAGCTACAAATCTAACGTATTAGTCCCTTTTGTTACCCGTAGTAATAGGTGTGGTTTTAATGTAAAGCTACACGTGTTTGTAAACGTTTATAGCAATCAATTATAATATATTACTTAAATCTTGTTTTAAACATTTATAATTAATACATATTTAACTTATTTTAAATTTAAAATAGTAAAACGTTTGGAAAAAAATATTTAAAAAGGTAATTATTGTTTATTTAAAAACTAATAATTAACCAAAATATGTAAAACTTAAATAAAAGTAATGTGCCGAGTTGGTAGGGTGTTATGATCAATATAACGTGTAATCTCCAACCCTAACAAAACGATGAGTGTATTATTGACATGAAGCTCAAAAATGTGCATAACAAATTTTGTGTATTGGTAACCAAGATAGTCCTTGACAAACATCGGTTTGCAAACAACAGTCTGTCGGGATGGCGGACGTATCGTGTTTAGAGTGATAGAGTCAACACTGAATAGTCATGAGTTTGAATCCTACTGCTGGCATTAAATACGGGTACTTGTTTGGTTTTGTTAAATATCCATTTGACAAAAACGTGCAAGTAGTTAAATCCAAATAAAAATAAAATGATTGGAAAAAGAAAAATACTTTAAGTGAATGATTTATATATATATATATATATATATATATATATATATATATATATACAAATAAAAATATCTATCAATCCAACTAAGAATGCTGTTTACTACTAAGGGTCTCCCTTTGCCCAACATTAAAACAGCTAAAGAAAAATTTTCCGCCTCACATTGCATTTATCAGTTCACTTGCAGTTGCGGTGACAAGTACATTGGTCGGACAATGCGTCGCTTATCTAATCGGGCTAAAGAACACATTCCAAACTGGATCAATAATAGGTCAAACGGATGTGAACACTCATATACATCCCCATATTACGTCATCTACTACAAACCAAACATCAGATCAATTTTAAAAATTGTTCTAAAGTGCTAATTACTTCTCCAGCTTTAAATATGTTGAAAATTCTCGAATTTGTTTATATTCACACATAGAAACCTACTTTGTGTGCACAAAAACAGTTCGTTACTACATTGAACTTGGCTTGGTCGCAATAATTGTGCGTGTATGTTTGTGAGTTGTACCAATTTAAATGTTATATTTACCCCCTTTTTGTACATATATATACCAAAATGTTATATGTTTGTGACTGACGAGAATGTACAAAATGAATTTATCTCACAGTTTACGTCTTCTCATATTTATATATATATATATATATATATATATATATATATATATATATATATATATATATATATATATATATATTTAAAACTACTTAATATATCGGAGTGGTACAGCACTAGACTCAAACCTGGATGAGCATAAGTTTGAATCCTATCACCAGCACCAAATGCAGGTCCACGTTCGACTTTGCTCAAATATCCATGCTAAACGATCTTTCTCGTAAACATTTAATGTGGTAAAAATAAAGAATACAAAAATAAGACAATGAAAATTTATACGTCTAAAAAAGAATAATACCTTTAACAAACATCTTCCTAATTGTTTGCTTGTCCCATTTAATGGGTGGTTGGTTGCTTCCAACAAACCACACATACTGCGGTTCGGCCTTTGAGTAAATCAAATGTAGCATATTTTTGGCCACTGTTTTATATTGGAAAAGTTTATGAAACAATTTTACAAACGACTGTGTATCGTAGTGCAAAAATTCGTCAAAATTTTTAACAATACACTGCTTCAAATGACCATCTTCGCATTTGTACGGAAACAAGTCGGGCATCAAGTCGGTCATGTGAACGTGGCTTTGATCTCGACGTGATTGGTACCAATTGACAGTGCCACTGGCGAGCCAAGCTGCTTGAAACCACGACTGTCTTTTGTCGGCTTGAATTCTAATTAGTTCCAAGGCACTTGTCGCTCCCGATCCGTGTCCCAACAATGTCACTTTTTGATTATTTCCACCAAAGTAACGAATATTTGTCTGAATCCATTGCAATACTTGAATTTGATCTTTTACAGCCAAATTGAGCAATTCGTCGTCACTTTGGTTTGCATAAAAAACATTTGGAATAAATCCAAAAAGTCCCAACCGATAACGTGCATTAATCCAAATTGCGTTTGACTCGCTAACTGCCTGATCGGTAGGCAAATAGGCAGGTTCGGTAATCGATTTTGGATCGTGCGGATTTTGCATAAATCTAAAACCGGTAAATACAACAATTACGGGAATCAATTTGTTTGTGTGTTTTGGCACGGCCAAATCCAAGTGCAAACAATTTTCGATGCTGTTCTTATTGAATTTGCCATCTTTTTTCAATTCGACACATAAACGAAATTGTTCGGGCTTTTTCATATCACAAACGACATGGCTTTGATTCAGGAGACATCTTTCATCAAAACCTAGAAAACACGATCCTCCATCATTTCCTGTAGCCAGTGTAAGAGACCAACGAAGGTTATCATTTGGCAAATTGTTTTGTTCGACTACGTCATGAAGAATAATTTTGTGTTTTTGATCCTGTTCGAGAACCGGTGCAACAGCATACGGAATTGACCAAAATCGTAATACAGTATCATCTTCATTCCAATAACCTTTGTATGTTGTACATGGAGTTCGGACTAAGTTCGAAAACGAATCAACCAATAAATGATTAAAATTTAAATACAAAGTGTAAGTAACAAAAACAAATCCCAATAATAGTGCGCCACTAATAAAATAACGATCAAAAGTTCGATAAAAATGTTTTTTCAAACGATTTTGTTTTATAGATGGATGAATGTGGGAAATGAAATCGGATTCTGTTTTTAATGGCCTGTATTTTATAGAAACTGCCTTATTAATCTGAGACATTATTTCTTAGTTGATGAAAATACTTTGTTCATTAATTTATTTAAATAAATAATAATTTTATTGATAAGTTTTACTATAAATATTGATTTTATATTTTTAAAATCACATTCATATTAAATGTATGTAAATAAAAATCTTAATTATTGTGTTTAAAAGAAGTGTAGAATTTATTGTATAATAAAATTTTACCTGATCGCAGAAAAGAAACAATAAAAATTAGTGTTTAAATATTATTACATTATATAAAACAAATAAATTAGCTTAACTTGTATTATCCTAATACAATATTTTAACTTATTTATTTTTGATAAAAGATTAGTAAAACTATCCGGGAAGGTTTATTGAGTTTATTAACAAAAAGTACACTTACATAAAACAAAGAGAATTAATGTGTTTTTTAACTTAGATTTTCATCTTTTTTGTAAAGTTTCTGTTCCTAATCAAATATATCTACCGTTTTCAGTTAATTGCAAATGTCTCTCTTATTCTTTTTTTTTAATCTCCCTTTGCGCAATTTATTAATAATGTTTCAAGTCATCGATATTTTCCTTTTTTTTAATTTTAATTGTCAAAATTTGCCATTTTTCATAATCTATTGTTAACAATAAATTTAAAGGATTTAGTTTATCTAGTAATTTTAATAAAAAAATGGGTTTTTTTAATTTACTATTACTATTATTACATTAAGCTTTAGTACCTTACCTAAGGTATATTCAGCATAAAAATAATTTTAATGGAATTAATAATACCTGCAAACCTATTGTAATATTGCATTATTGGTGAAAATTATTAATTATTTCTGATATTAGACATACAACGTAAAATTAAAATTATTATAATACAATAATTATGCAAAACCCTTTTGCATTAAAATTAAGCATGGGGTAATAGAACAACAATTACAACAAAACAACAACAACAAAGTTTCGTTGGCATTAAAGATTCTGCAAATCAAATATTGAACTTCCTTTAGGCTTTCACTCATTTGTCTAACTCTGTCATTCAGGTACGTGCGATTATTTGTTTACCGGAATGGCGTTTTCTTATTGTTTTCGTAACAGTATAAATTTTTAACAGATGCCAGGTTGCTAACCTTGCAGTTAAACCCTCCTTTTTTATCCAGGCTTAAGACTGGCTAAATTGAATCATTTTTAATCCAAACTAGGCGGAGTTAAAAGAATAATACATTTTCTTCGATTAAAATTTTAAAAATATGATTGTTATATTTAATTTTTGTTTTCGGAAACAAGTACGACTAAAAAAATTTTATTTTATATTAAAAAATATTAAATTATTTTTTATTTAACCAATTTAGTTAATAATACAATTATTTTACACCCTTAAAATGACTAGAATAACAAATATATTTGTGTTATTCTGATTTATGCAATGCCTTTGTAGTGCATGTAGTTTATAAAAAAGTATTAAATTTAATTTAATTAATCGGTATTTTTAACTGTAAAAATGGTGTAAATTAACTGACATTATAAATTATAAAATTCACTGTTTGTTGTTTCAGTCTATTTTGTATACATAGTATACATGTATACCATAATATCACAATTTGTTAAAAAATAGATTTTAAAATCGGCAGCAAATAGTAAAATTTGATAAAAAATGTAAAACATGTTTAAAAAATTTTTTATACTGCGTAGACAGTGTGCTTAGTAGATAAGATAATTTTATTAAGAAATAAAGTATTTAAACAGTTTTATAGAATCTTGTTAATATAAAACTTTTTGAATAACTTAAAAACTTTTTATTTAGAAAATACAAAGTCAAAGTATAAGACATAGCTATAACGGTGTAGCAAAACTGTAGCAATGACAAAAATAAATATATAATAATGCAAAGATCAGAATCTAAAATATAGGATTAATATAATAAAAAATGCAATAAAAAGTGGTCGTCCATTTTTAACAAATAATAACAACTATATTAATAAGTAGAAAATTATTTAATGCTTTTTGTCATTGTTTTTTTATTGTTTTTATATATTGAATTTTGACTTCTACTATTAAAGTTTGAGTAAAAATATATGTATACGTTAATAACTGTTGATTAAACAAATATTGCTTTAAATAATGCTATTTGTTTGTGTTAAGCATTTCTTAGTAGATATATACATACATATACACAAAAATATACAAACTATTAGAACTAAAAATAAAAACAAAAATAATACAATTAAAATTCAAAAATATTTTAAAAACTAAATATCTGTTAAATTAATGTATTTAAATGTAAAAAAAACAGATGTGAGTACTGTTCATAATTCAGGATTAACGATTGTACACTAGCTGAATGGACCAAGCGCTTCTTAATACTCAGTTCTATTGCATTTTAGTTATTAGGGATAAAGTAAGAAATATAAAATAAGGTAAATGAATTAATTTATAACAGTAAAAACTTTTAAATTGAGATGAAAACAGAAAATAAAATAAAATTAATTTAGATAAAAATTTTGAAAATTGCCATTTATTATTTTTTTCTATTGTAGAAATGTATTATTATAAAATAAAAATGTATATAACAACAATAAAAATTATATATATATATATATATATATATATATATATATATATTTTTATTCATGTTTATTTTGTTTTATAATAGGTAATACTTTTATTTTGTTTTGCATAGGTAATACTTTTCATAAATTATTATTATTATTATTATTATTATTATTATTATTATTATTATTATTATTATTATTATTATTTAATCTCACTAAACATACATTTAGTGCAATAATACATTTGCACCATTAATAAAAATAAATAAAACTACAAAATTATAGAAAAAAGTAGTAGTACAAATGATGGGAAGAAAATGAAATACAGAATGTCATAAAACACGTGGTTCTAAAATACTTTAAAATTACGATACATTAAATTAGTCATTAAAAGGAATAGTTGCATTATGCTGTAGAATGTCCAAGTTAGTTCAGATAAATGTGTGCGTAGAATAATTTTTAATTTGATAGGTTTGTTAGAAGTTTAATTTTGTTTAACTATGGATTAGTTAATACTCTGAATAAGTATGGTAGACATGAGTATTTGCATTGATTAGTTTTTACTTTTATGTACAAGCAAACTGTCCTGGTTTTTTACAGATGTTTTAGATTTGTTTAGAGCTGCATGTGTAGGTGAGTGTAATTACCTTTAATATTTAATGCTAATTTTGTACAAGATTTTAAATGTTTATTAACAATGTCACTCAATAAGACAGAATATTCAATTCCTGCATATTTTGACTTCAAAGGAAAGCATTTTTTAGAACAATATAACCTTGTTTTAATTATCCTGAAACACTACCAGTGAGCAATATAATATTAAAAGATAAAAACAAAATGTAACAAGCAATTTAATAATACAGTTATTAACATTTAGTTTTCTTAATCTTTTCATGTAGTAGCACAAGGATTTGCTTTTATAAATATATGTTCTACATAATCACACCGGGTATGTTTCCCACCTATGTTTCCACCAAAATACTTAGTTTTGTTACAAGTTCATATATTTGTCTAATTTAATTTGAATGTTTTATTTAATTTTATTGATTTCTACACGCTTTGTTGTAAAATAACAAATATACCTAAAGCATTATATATATATATATATATATATATATATATATATAATTTAATACAAAACAAAGTGACGCTAAATTACAACTTAATACGGTTCCTTGTTTGACTACGCTAAGCATTCACTTATGAAAAATATTCTTTATACACTTTCTATACAGTAAATGTTGAACAAATTAAAATTAATAATATGAAACAGTATAAAAACTGAAATAATATTTTTTATAACTTAATTGGTAACTTTACTTAAATACTTTTTGTGCATAATTAATTTAAAATTTAGTAAAAACAAAAATAAAAATAAAATATTTTATATGTTTATTTTAACTATTAATAGAGTAATTAATATTTATATATTTTGGCGGGTCGTCCGACAGGTACGTTACATTTTTAGAAGTTTAAATCAATTTGTATATTTACATTTATAGTTTTATTTATTATTTTTATTTAAATTAGTTTAAAGATTGTATTTATTGTTAGAAAAATGTGCTTTAATATAAATTTTTACAGTCGTGTAAAAAACGTGGGTTTCATTAATTATCCCCAATTTTTTTTGACAAATTACACAAGCCATTTCAAAGAAAAAGTAAAAAATATAATTGATGTAATGATTTTATTATTAATGTATTATTTCTTTACATTGTTATTTATTAGTATATTTATTCTGGTTATTTGATATTATTGATGTATAGTTATGTCAGTTGATACAAGTAATCCTTTTTGGCTTCAACGTACATTTACTTTAAGAGGCCAATCTCGAGGATGTCATTACATTACTGATGAAGTTAAAAAGGCTTTACCGGAGTTGAGTAAAATAAAAATTGGTGTTTTGCACTTGTTTAGTAAGTTTAGTTGTTTATTTGTTTTTAAATAATTCATTTGAATGGTAGCTGTCATTAAAATTTATACGCTTATTTTATGTTAATAATATAAGCACTAATTATTTTAGGTCAATCTTAAAGTATTATACGATTTTGAACATTAATTTACGTTGATTGGTACAAAAGTATAATTATTGTTTTCTTTTTTTAGTTCAACATACATCGGCAAGTCTGACAGTAAATGAAGTATGTTTTGCATATTAAAAAGGACGGTTTCTAGATTTAGTTGTTTGAGAGTATTGTGTTATGAAAATTATTTTTACACTTTACTTTTAATTTTAAATTAGTAAAATTATACATATGAGTTTTAGCGATTTTTCTAGTTTTATATAATTGAATTGAGATAATATTTTAGTAAATGTTGTTTTCCAATGTTACGAAATTGAGTGATTAATAAAATTTGGTAACACTATGCAATTTTTAAGTTATATATTACTTGAGTTGTGAAATGATTGTTGATTGGCACAAGAGAATTAAAAATTCGCTAGTTACATTTAGAGAAGTGAAAACAAACACTAATTTTTAAATTTACAATCGAGTTATTATATAAATGAACAGTTAAATATTGATTTTATTTATTTATTTTGGTTGGTGACGTGATCACCTCATTATTTTCCATATTTATACGGCATATAAATCGATCAATTTCGACAAATGTAGAAGAATAACGAAGTTAGTTGGCTGGTTAACGGCATCCTGGTGACATCGCCACTGTTCGCAAAAGTTAACGAGGCTTCCTGATTTTTTGCCAGGATTATCTTCCTTAACATAAGGGCTACATATGGTATACGTATACATTAAGATACCTTTTAAGTACCCTGGGTGTATACGTGCACCCACCTGCCAAAGCGGTAGCCCAGTTATATCGCTGTGCACTCGGTCCCTGCTGTATTAGTTTATATGCCTTTCAGCACCTAGTCCAAGATGCACCAGTTGGAGGACAAACAGTCAGGAATATCACCATCATTCGAAATTAAGTCTTTATAAGCATTACTCAAATCCTCATGGTTATTAGCATTCCAAATCGATACAATTACCGAAACAGTTAAATATATGGTATTTTTACTCTAACTTTTTATAGATAAGATTATTTGTTTAGTAAACATACAAACTATTTTATATAGTATAATTTAATTTTTTTAGAGCTGGGATCCATCAGTTAAGTGAGTTTGTTATGCATTTTAAATGAGTTAGATCTATTAGAAATTTGTATTATGCATGAATTTTTAGAAACTGTTATAAATATGAAAAATATCACTTAAATGGATTATAGTGATACGTTTATTAAAAAGATAAATTTATGATAGAAATAATTTTTTTTGTTTAAAAAGTAATAAAATATATATATATATATATATATATATATATATATATATATATATATATCACGTTAATTATAAAGCTGGTTTTGGTTTAATCATTTTATAGGTTGAGGCTACTGGTACCATCACTGTTTATATAATTTGTAAACTGGAAGGAAACCCGTACAATATATCTAAAAAGGTTTAAGCACAAGAAATTGTAAAGGAAACGGTTATAATGTGTTACAATTTTTGAATAAATTGCAGTGTTAATATGGATCTATAATTGTAAGGTTTTGGTTGTGACCCTTTTTTGGTGTCATTTTGTATATAAAATAGTTAGTGTTGTTTTTGTTGATTAAATAATATGTAGTGATTTACGCATGATAAAAATGATCTTGTTCGTATGTTTTTTTAACATAAATGTGTTATGCATTTTTGTGTTGCAGAGTCGATATGGAAACAATACTTAATCGTCTTGTTCCAGAGGTAGGCATTTATTATTTTGTTACGATCTATTGGTTTTAGTTTTTATTATATACTTTTTCTAGTAAGTTATGTCGCTGAATAAATAAGGAGATTAATTCACTCGGTGTTTTGATTAATGTTTTTCTAAAGTTTTGAGTTATATAAAACTCACTTAAATTGTGTTAATGATTTGAATCTACATTTACGTAATTATGATTCAAAAGTGTGGTTTCTTGAGCTACTTGGTCACTCCTGGACTAGGTGTTTACATTACCTTTAGGACATAATGTTTACTTCAACTGTTTAAAAAAATTAGTAATTACTAAAAGATGCCGGAATTTTAAAAATTATCAGTAGTTGAATACCGCAATATTATATATTTGAACTAATGATTTTATTTTTGTGTTAATTTGATTTTTTTTCAACTATTTAACTAAAAATTTGCGATATATATTTATTGTTTATGCATGTTTGTGTTTTTAATAACCTTTTAATAGAAAATCATTTTAATTAGTCGTTATTTAAATTTATAATTTATTTAGAGTGCTAAATATCAACACAGTTGCGAAGGTCCAGATGACATGGTGAGTATGTTAATATGACATTTTCATCTAATTTTAAAGTCTATTTTGAAAATTTATTGATTTACGTATTTAATAAAAATAGGATGGCGCACATACAAATGTTAAAGTAGGCGATGATAATGCAATAACGTTTTTTTCTAGTAATTTTGTATTTTTATAAGAAAAATGAAATAAATAAATAGTTGGATTATGGTTCAAATTGTACAAAATCTTAGATTTTTTTAAACGGAAATATTTTTTTGATATTATAGAATTTTGGTTTATTGTTACATGCCTGTCAAATGCAATTTAAAAAATTAATGCTTTTGTTTGATTTTTCAATAAGTTTAAAACAATTTACTGAAACTTATAGATTGCAATGTTTCGGTCTAAACGTTTTTAACTATCGTGAATTTAATCCATTTTATGAGTAGTATAGTTTCTTTAAAATTTTTTATGATATACTTTTTTTAACACAATGCAAAAATATGAAACATGGATAAATTTTATGCATACGTATAATATATGTTTATTTATAAATGTTGTGGCCAAAAATGCACATTAAAAAAATTGATGCTACAATTTAAATAATAATAGGTATTAAAATTTATTTTGTGATTAGATATTTTACTCTTAAAGTAGGTACGCGTTTGTTGATTTTATAGTTTGTTTTTAAAGTAGAATATTCTTCTTAGCTTAGACGTATTCGTTAAAACATATTGAAATACAAAATAGAAAATGAACTATAGAAAAATAGCATAAAATGGACAAAATGGTACATGAATTTCAAAATATGTTGTCATGATTATTGGAAATTCTATTTTAGTTAATACGATTGCACATGTTTCATTATACTATTTTCAAAGCCTGCTCACGCAAAACAGGCGCTACTCGGCGGTCCAAATATCACAATTCCAATTTCAGACGGAAATTTGGCTTTGGGCACGTGGCAAGGCATTTGGTGTTGCGAACACCGAAATTCCAAATGTAAGCTCAGAACAGGCCTATTTTTTGTGTTTACCATATATATATATATATATATATATATATATATATATATATATAATTGGTGATATACTAATGATTTTATGGAAGCTCAAATTGTTATCTAATTTTTGGGTTCGATGAATCCCATACTTTCATATGGTGTGTCCTGGATCGAGAGTCAAGTAGCAGTCTATTAGGGATTTCATTTTTACAGTTGCTTACTCGGTATATTCCGGAGTGATCTAACGGTACACCGCTTGACTCAAATATGGGTTTGATCTCTACTACAGACACCAAATTCTGGCTCACGTTCAGATTTGCTAAAATGTCTACTGCTGAAAGAAGTTTCCCGTAAAACATTTAAGGTAATAATAATAATAACTATTATTACGTATATAACCCTGAGTAAGGGAGACTACATTAGCGAGAAATTAGAAGGCCGTCTTTAAACACAAACTTTTGTGTCTATTTTATGCGGGTTTTATTTGGCATATAAAATGCTAAAAAGAAATTGATGGGAATGCTTAATACATTTGGAAAGTGTTTTGTTGCCAACTTATTGTTGTATATATATATATATATATATATATATATATATATATATAGTTAGATTAATTTTTGTTATTAATTTAATCCGCATATTTTTAATTGATTAAAAGCACCGCGTCATGTTGTAGCCACAATCCACGGTTGCTTGAAATGAAGAACAATACAAAATTCCATTCCGTATATGATTACTAAAACATATTTTCTACTTTTTAATTTTCAAATGTATGAATAAATGTGTACATTGAATTGCATTATTCCTTTTCCCAACTCACATTGCAATCATTTTCGCCCAAGGTGGTATGTAGCAATTTATTTTATCATCCCTGATGACGCTAGGTCACTAGGTCGACTTTTCAATTGGTCGTCGTCACCGTCGGTTGACTGCTCGGTCCGATTTAAATCCACGTAGCCGTAAATGTTTGGCCAAGCGCTGTTCATGACAGGACGCAATGCTTCCATTTCGTACCAGCCATTGTCCCCAGTTTGATTCAAATCCAATTTTTGTGCTACATCCCAATTGCCATAATATTGATTAATGATGCAATAGAGCAAACGTGCACGTAAATCAATATCGTTTGGCAATTGGAATTCATTTTGAATGTGTTTTATTCGGGATTTTTGCTGTCTGTAATATCGATATAGGACAGTCCAATAATAGACCCGTTTCGCCCATTTTACAATAACGAACAAAATGACACAGGATAGGAAAAAGAAGGCTGGACTGAGCATGAAGTAAAATTTGTATTTGTGTACCAAGGTTTTCATATAACTGATGGGATGTTGGTAGGCGGAAGAGCCCTGTTCGACCGATCGACCCAGCAGATCGTAATCGTAAAAGATGTTGTAATTGGCCAATGTGTGGTACTTGGGATCGATGATGAAATAGTCGTCCACATTCATTGTCACATTCAATTACTGGGTTGCCCCATGCTTAACTTGGTGGGGATTTATAATTTAAATCCATTGCAATCAATGAAAATCGATTATAGAAATATTCAGTATATATTTATAGTAGCCATTTTGTTCGTTGGTTTTTGTAAGAATTAGTAGTTTATTGATGCAATTGCGTGGGTGTAGGAAGGATAGATTGCGTCGTTTTGATCTCCAGATGAAATCAAGGATTTGAACCAATTATAATTCAGTATATAGCCAGAAAGATATTGGGTTTTGTTCTTTTTTATTGGTTAATGTGCACTTAAACCATGATTGGATATTTGGGTTTTAATCAAAGCTAACATTTATGCGCCCACCGCATTTGGGAATGAAATAACTATTCATAATAGACTGGTTACGTTGGAATGATTTTATTACGTCGATGAAGGCAAAATTGCAGTTGGTTGAAAATTATTATTGTCGCATTGTCGATATTTCGGTAGTACATTTAGCGTCACCAAATATATATATATATGATATACAAAACCCTTTTGCTCTAAAAATAAGCATGGGGCAATAAGACAACAATTCCAGCAAAACAACAACAAAATCTCGTTGACATTGAAGATTCTGCAAATGGAAGATTGAGCTTCATTTCGGCTTTCACTTAACCATGTCATCTGTGTAACTCTGCCACCCAGATACGTGCAATTACTTCTTTGCCGTTGTTTACCGGAATGGCCTCTTGATTGTTTCCGTAGCAGTATAATTTTTTTACCTTGCGCTCAAACTCTCCTCTATGTAAGCAATAAAAACGAATAAATATACGAAAGGGCATCAAGTTGAGCAATAGTCGCCAAATCAAAACGTTTGTGTTTAATCTCTGGATTGACTTGGCACACATCGAAAAAGGTTTAGATCAAAAGCACACATCTTTTGAATTGGCAATGATGTAGCCTATAGTCCAATTCAAACAGTCATGTGGAGGTGACAGTCAAGAATATCTTATCATTAAAAAATTGACACTTTGGAAGCATTAGTAAACACAACACAAAAGTTTGTTGTGTATATAATTCAGTGAAAAGCGTTTGTTTCAACTACCGTCCGCATGGGTAGTTGCTCTATATCATGAAATTTTTAAAGAAAGAAAATGCCTGATAAATTTTTAACCAATGAGAAGCATTTTTCAGTTTTATCAAAAAAAAAGCGTAGGAGTCCATGAGAAATTCCAGTAGCCAATTAAAAAAATTGTGAATATTGTTGACTTAATGGAAATAAGTAGTTTGATTATTAAAATAAAATTTCGTTTTAATGAAAATAAATGTCAATTTTAATGTAAAATAATAATAATTATTTCGTTAATATTTTAAGTGTCTTATGTTGTCTATATTTCTATTCTTTTTAAGTTGTTTAATTGACTTTTATGAAATTCATGACATGTAACCTTGACCTAATAGTACTAAAAATAAAAAAGTAAGTAAATAGCAATATATAATGTTTATTAAATTAATAGAATGTTTGTATATAATAATTACTTAAAGCATGTAGATAGTAAATAAGCTTCCTTTCCTTACACCGATTATCATTAATACATCATTAATGCAATGTTATAATTGGACTAAATTTAGCACACAAAAATCATGTGACTAAATCAGGTGACACATTGATTCTTATTATTAGGTGAAATATAAGATGCTACTCTTGTATGTTATAATTTATTGGAGTAGAATAATGTTTTTTTTACAAATGAGTCATCTATGGAGGCTTGTTAATTAGCTCTTTAACAATGTCTTTATTCACTTATTAATATAACCTAAATTGTATTACTAATCCTATTAGATTTGGATAGTTAAATTAAAAATTGTTGTATTTATTATTAATGTTTATTATAACATAATATTATTGTAACATATTAATGTTATTGAGGTTTATATTTTACTAATAATTATAATAAAATAGAAAAGGAATTGTATTTCATAAATAATGTTTGTTTTTGTTAAATTGTAATAAACAGCGTTTTCGTCGCATCAATATATTGTTATGAACATTTGTAAATTGAAAGTTATTTAGAACAAAATAAAAAATGAACAAAGTTGTGCGTTTATTAATATAATGCAATAATGACTATGTCACAAAAGGAAACAGTTAATTATCCTGCTGTGTAAAATGCTAAAATAAAAAATATTATTTCAGTAGATGTAAGTACAATTAATGTATTATTAATGAACGGTGATCATTGAACATTTTGTAGTTAAGATCTTTTTAAATTTTTTTAAATTCAAAATACTCCTATTTTTTATATTTGCAATCTTCTATATGAGGTATATGTAACTATGTGCATATTAAAGTTCTCATTTTAGGACATTGTAATTTTTTTTTGGGATAATGATCATTATCTGCTCAAATGTAGCAATCTCCAACTAAAAAAAATGTGCATAAATGAAGATTCATACATTGTCAAAATATGAAATTAAAATTGACTCATGTTAAGTACGATCTTAACAATTAGTTTAAGATGAAGTGAAAAAGAATTTTATAAACTTAATTTTTTGTATTTGGAAAACAATTTATCTTTATTTAGTAAACACATTAAGCATGTTTAGTAATGAACCATGACAATAAGTCTTTATTTTGTTTACCAAAACAAATATTTTCTAGGAATATGATTATGTTGTTAAAGTTGTTAAGAGTACAAAACCATTTACTGCAGAAAAAAGTTTTTTATCGTGCTGTGAATAATTGTAGGAACAATTTCTATGTACAAAATAAATAACTCTAACTGATATTGGTTAAGTAAACAGAATCTACTAATGGTATGGTTTCTATCTTAGAAATAAAAACTATTACTATTGTATTCACAATATTATAATAACACGTTGGCCAGTGGGGATTGATAACAGTACAAATGGTGTTCCTTTAATAATATAATTATTGCATTAAAACACGGCATTTGTGATTATTGCAATTATTATTATGTCACAGAGAGGAGAATGTATTTATCGTGCTGTAAATATTATTAGAGTAAAAGTACAAATGCTAAATGAAAAATTATTATTGAAGTACATGTTAATAAATTGTAAAAAATTGATAACAGTCGTAAAATATAGCGCATGTTCATCATTAAATTTTCTAAATTAAATTATTTATTAATAATATATACTGTACATGTACCAAAAAACATTTTTTGTTTAATAATCATATATTATTGATATTCCATTGTCACGACTAACTTTAAATATCAGTTATTCCAGTAGTTGTTATTAATTTCCCAAGAATAATTTTTTTATTGCGATCTATTATTTGGGAGGACAATAATAGTATTATGAGTGAGCACTTATTAAAGATAAATGGTACATACTTATAACAGCGTTAGATATGTCCAATTAATATCCAAGTAAAAAATAATTTAGTTTATCAAATTGTTTTATTTACTTAATCGGCTTGTGTCCTTTACCCATATTATTAGTTAACTACTCTATTCATTTCAAGATACAGCAGTAATTATAAAAGAATACAAACTGATAAAAAAATTATATTATAATTTATTAAATAATTTTTGTACAAAAACAATAAAATCACAGAAATATTTTTTCATGACAATAGTTGAAAACCGTTAATAATAAAATAATAAATATCAGACATTCGATAATGCATTCACTATCATTCGTTTTGAACGTACGTAATTACACATCCGTATTAAGGGAAGAACACGCTGACATAATACTGTCATTGTGATATACCTAAAATTGTTCCAATTGACTACAAAAATTAACTAATGTAACTCTTACTTTCTAGCTTGGAAATCGCGATCTACAGGATCAATTACAGTATCGTATGGCGTTCCCTTAACTTCTTTGCACTTCTTCATAAAATGTAGCCAAGTATTCGGGATGATTGCATCGCTACTGAAACATTAATAAATATAAAAACCAACCTGGAACACATTTTCTTAATAATCTTACACAATTCATTTTTGACTTTAAGGCATTCTTTGGACATTGGCTGCACAAACGGTTTTCTCCTTTCTGCAGATAGTTCGACAGTTGTAGATTTTAAATATCGCCGAGTCCATCTGCAGCTGTGAGTTAATAGATCTAAAAAAATATTATAAAATTTTAACTATACCGCATTGTAAAATATTGGCTTCATGACATTCTATTATATGCTCACAGGGAAGGGTAAGCGTTATACACTCCATATTTTTTTAAATGCTTAAAATATTGTAAATGAATGTGATAGGTTTATTTGGAGGTCACCTGTGATTGGTTGATCATGTTTTATCATTTTATTGGTTTTGTAATATTTTCATTTCATATAAAACGTTGAATTTCTGTGCTGCGCGTCAATTTTTATTGTGTTTACGCCATTTGACTATGAGGTGGATGGATGTACTGTACGCTCTTTTGAGTGAAGTGGTTTTATTAATCTTGAAATTGAAGAAGATACTTTTTCAGATTTTTATCACTTCGAGTCGAGAACACGTCGCGATGACCCTTTACATCCTTATAAATTCGTTCACTTTAAGTGTTCAAGATGTCAAATGCAACCATCAAAGAGTACGGGTGAACGTAAAACGAAGTTAGTTTTGTATTGTTTATATGTTGTTTATTTTTCTTCTTAGGTCGAAAGATTTAGGGTGTCCAGCCGAATTTAAAGTAAGGTTTATGAAGAAAAGTGATAAGTATTCATTTCGGCTTCGTCATCTTGAACACAATCATCCGCTTTCGAAGGAAGAAGCTTCGTTGTTTCCAAAACGGCGTCGGCTTAAGTCTTCGCAACAGGAAAAAGTCAATGAAATCTTAACCCATTATTCAGTTACTGATGTACAAAAGTACATTAAAAACCAATTTGACAAAGAGTGCACGACCAAGGATGTGTACAATATGCGGTCAAGATTTGGTCGAAGTAGGACTACATTTATCATAATTTGCAGGAATTCCTTCTTTTAGCAGAGATTATAGATCGTGATAGGCGAGGAAGGCTTAATAACTTATGAACGGAATGGAGACGATTATTCCGTTATAAGTTTTTGCCATTACCAACAACGAGAATTTTATAAGGCCTTCCCAGAAAACGTTTGTCTGGATGCCACATACAGCACTAACAATGAAAAGTGAGTATTAATTATAATTTACAATTTTCAGTTATTTATTGGTTGCATACAGCACACCTTCCAATGGAACATCCATTCCCATAATGTATTCACTGATTAAGGACGAAAAGCCTTAACATATATTCACGCAGGCGCATTTTCAACAACTGGTGGGTGACACAAGCCGAACATTGTCTTTCACAGTTGACTGCGCTCCAGCCCTGCCGCAGCGCACTGCGACAAACATTTCCCAGATGCGATGTGAACCTTTGCCAATTCCATGTGATACGGGCTGTTAGCAGAAAAGTATGTTTTATTTTAATATTTCATAAAATAGTTGAGGAATCCTAATGTTCGCCTACTTTTTCGAGCCTTAGCTACGTGTCACTCCAAAAGAATTTTTGAACGTACAGTTAATAAAATCTACTCTTCTTCATTGATAATCTGGGTGTTCTGCCCATTGTTCTTTTTTTATTATAATGTCGTACAACCGTCCATGCAGCATACGACGTCAAACTGGAAAAATTACAAATTTTACAAAAATTACTTGTGTAAGGCATTCTCCAAAGTTTCCGATTGACCATCATTTCTTAGTCGATCAGTACTATAATGAGTTCGCCACAAATTGTCCAGTTTACTTTTCATATAATCCCAAATACATGTAATACATTTTGCTATTGAAGCATTTCTAAATAAGACCGTTTTCAAATGCTTGTGGGCATTTTCCACACGGTTGTTTGTGTGATTACCAACATTCATAGTATTTTTAAATGCAGGAACCCACAGATTTTTTAAACGTATCTATCTAGAAATAACTTGATTATATTCTAACGGATGATTTCTTCTTATTTCATTAACTGTACGTTCAAACATTTTTTTGGAGTGACACGTAGCTAAGGCTCGAAAAGATGAGCGAACATTAGGATTTCTCAACTATTTTATAAAATATTAAAATAAAACATACTTTTCTGCTAACAGCCCGTATCACATGGCAATAGCAAAGGTTTACATCGCATGTGGGAAATGTTTGTCTCAGTGCGCTGCGAAGGGCTGGAGCGCAGTCAACTGTGAAAGACAATGTTCGGCTTGTGTCACCCATCAGTAGTTGAAAATGCCTTAACACGTGAATATATGTTAAGGCTTTTTTGTCCTTAATCAGTGAATGCATTATAAGAATAGATGTTCTATTGGAGTCCGTAACAACCAATGCAACCAATAAATAACTAAAAATTGTAAATTATAATTAATACTCACTTTTCATTGTTAGTGCTGTATGTGGCATCCAGACAAACGTTTTCTGGGAAGGCCTTATAAAATTCTCGTTGTTGGTAATGGCAAAAACTTATAACGGAATAATCGTCTCCATTCCGTTCATAAGTTATTAGGCCTTCGTCGCCTATCTGATCTATAATCTCTTGCTAAAGAAGGAATTTCTGCAAATTATGATAAATGTAGTCTACTTCGACCAAATCTTGATCGCATGTTGTACACATCCTTGGTCGTGCACTCCTTGTTAAATTTATCTTTAATGTACTTTTGTACATCACTAACTGAGTAATGGGCCAAAATTTCATTCACTTTCTCCTGTTGCAAAGAATTAAGTCGACGCCGTTTTGGAAACAACGAAGCTTCCTCCTTCGAAAGCGGATGATTGTACTCAAGATGAAAACGCCAAAATGAATACTTGCCAGTTTTCTTCATTAACCTTACCTTAAATTCAGCTAGACACCCTAAATCTCTCGACCTAAGCAGAAAAATAAACAACATATAAACAATACAAAAAAATTAAATTACTTCGTTATACGTTCACCAGTACTTTTTGATAGTTGCATTTGACATCTTGAACACCTAAAGTGAACGTAATGATAAGGATGTAAAGGGTCATCGGGACGTGTTTTCGACTCAAAGTGATAAAAATCAGAAAAAATATCTTCTTCAAATTTCAAGATTAATAAAACCACTTTACTCCAAAGATCATACAGCACATCCATCCACCTCATAGTTAACTGGCGTAAACAATAAAAAATGACGCTCAGCACAAAAATTCAACGTTATATATGAAATGAAAATATTACAAAACCAATAAAGCGATACAACATGATCAACCAATCACAGGTGACCTTCAAATAAACCTATCACATTCATTTACAAGCATTTTCTAGCTTTTCAAAATTTCGTGATATACAGCATCTACCCATGCGGGACATTGTGAATTGACGACAGTGTAATCAGCCAACTGGATTTATCGAAATTGTTTTATCTAACCTTTCTCAGCTTTTTCAAAAAACATTCCCACTACTTGATGAGTTTTCTAATTTTAGAAATTTTACATCATCTTAGAAACAAGATGCATGCGCGGAAATTAACATAACCAAGCATTTGGGATAAACAACGAATGTTCGAACACATATAATTGATAAAAATGGGAAATAATACAAGGTAAAAAACGTGCAGCTGGAATAAATGCTATTATGGAATTGACAATCTCAAACATCATATCGAGTCACCAAAGTCATTCATGCCGAAAACACTGAGTAACGTGTGCAGATTGGATTTGATGAGCGGATTCCACACAGACCGAAAGTGATTGGCCTTGAGGATGGTGCGTAGTCGGCGCTTGAAAAACCGAGCATACTTCTGAAACTGTGAATGGGCAAGACCCAGTTGGACGAATTTGGAATGTGTCAGAGGTTTGTGACGCTGTTCAGATGCAGTCCATTGCCCCGACGTGTAGGCAAGTGCAAATTGTTGGGTGCAGCTGAGAAGGCCATTTAGGGCCTGTTCCAATTCGCGATCGAAAAAGTTCAGTAGACAACTGGACGGAATACAATGGGAAATTGGATAACAACGATGGTGAAGCGACTCATTACTATAGTCGTACTAATAGTGTCTTATATAATTGTCGAATGGACTGAACACGATTTAAGCGTTAGGCAGTTCCAAAATTGTGTTGGGACCTGGTGGACGTGAGTTTGAATCCCACTACCAGCACTAAATGCGGGTCCACGTTTGGCTTTGCTAAAAGATTCACTGCTGAAAGGTGTTGCCAGTAAGACATTTAAAGTAGTAAAAATAAATAAAAGGGAACGGTGATTGGAGTGTAGGGCTAGTAATTGCATTTTTGTAAAATTATGTTAAAGGTGAAAAAATCATTGGAAAAATGATTTACAAAAATACATCATAAAGGAATGCAAAATATTTTAATAGTCATAAATGTCGTCATCCATCCGATGCAACCCAAACTAGGATTAACATGGATTAGGGACTAAATGCACCGCAGTCCAACTGGGCAAACATATGCCCAGGGTACTTAAAAGGTATGCTAAATTTGATACATACCACATTGAACTGGGGAAGAAAATTTTGATATATGATGAGACAATCTTGTAAATCTTTATAAAAATGTATTTTGCTATCGAACAAGTTACGACGTTTGCCGTCTTACGCAATCGTTGGTGACCATTTTACTAATCAATAAAAAACAGGTGTGAACGAAATTTTGCTAAGATTGGATAGACTTGACCTGAACTGGCTTAAGCAGTACATATTTCCAATTCAAATCCTTTTAACTGTCAAGGGGTGTTGGATAAGAATTTTAAAAATGTGGGATTTGTCTGTTGGAGTAGCAGAGGTGACATCAGGGTCAGCATGTAGATTCGAGTCACACCGTCGGCGCTAAAAGTGAAACGTCGACTGGTATTATTAAAATGCCCACTGAATGAAAAATGTTATCTGTCAAACAACATTGAAAAGTTGCAGTAATTTCTTTCACACCGAGTTTTGTTTCTTCACCGATAATCTTAGTGTTATTGTTGGCAAAGGTAGGATTATTAGTAACCAATTATAACGCTGTGCACTTGGTCCCTGCTGTTATTAGTCTAGATGCCTATGGGCACCACTTGGAGGAAGAACAGTCAGGAATATCACCATCATTGGAAAATAAGACTTCATAAGCCTTACTCAAATCATCAGGATCATTAGCATCCTTGGTAGAAATGTGACACTAAAAAGAGACATACCCTCGGCACACGTTATCCAAATATTCGTCATGCGCCTTGCTCAATTCATCCAAATTAGAAACTTCCGCCTTAAATCGCCCATCAGTATCATCGTCATCGTTCCAACTCCATCCTTCACCGGTCATGCCTAGTAGTTGGGCCAGCTTGGACCAATTGGATTTGAGGACGTGATTGGCAAAATGCAGTCCCAAATTGTGACCAAACTGATGTAATTCGTAAAGCCACACGTGGATGTGGTGCATTTGGTCGGCTGCATGACGGAACGACGTCGCCCGTCTGATCGATTTGAGGTGGACAAGGACGTCAGTCAACGCCGAATGGACGTGTTTGATACGAATGAGGTGCACAAAGACGAGGTTGTATTTAGCCATTGCACCTGGATGGAAGAGGATGTTGAGGGGCCAGGGCACGCGTTGGACCAGTCTGATTGACTCGAAAGGATTGTTAGCAGTTGGGGTGGACGACGCATCTGCTACGAGGTCTATTAGATTGCGCATTAAGCTGATAGAACTACTCGGTCTAACAACATTTTGATTGGATGACGGCATTATGTCCTCCAAGGCCAATTGGAGTAGATTGCGCAGAAAGTGAGTGTCAACGTTGGGTGGTCGATTGGTCTGAATATCACACGTCTACAAGGTAATAAAACAAACGGTTCTTCGAACAATATAACTTTCCAATATATTGACTAAGTTGGATTTGCTTAAAATTAGTTATTCACTAGTTATATACATATGCCCAAAAATCGATTTTGGAACTTACAGTACGCAAGCAAATGTACTTAATGTCGAGTCAACTGGACATATTTGCAATATCAAGTGGTCAGGAAGGATTTGTTAATTGTTTAGTGATTGGCACAATCGTTAATAATGGTTGACGATATTTAACAGTATTTTTTCTTAACTAATAGGATTTTGTATTAGAACCAAATGAATGCTGAGCAAGTCACTACTATGTCTATTTCGTCCAGTAATAACATAATGTTTGCGCATAGAATTCTTAAATTGGATGTATGAATTTGACTGTACTAATTAGACAAAAAGCTAATAACCGAAAGTATCAACTATGATACATTTTTGAGTAGTAATGTTGATAGGATCTTGACTTGCAACAAAAAATCAAAAGATAATTTTAATGTTAAAATATTCAAAACTGTTTCTTTTATGAACATTGTGAAATCAGAATACAGCGGTTAAGTGATCTTGGATAAAAAGAAAATTAGGTTGAACATATTTTTTAAACCTAGTTGCCGTTCCTAGTCTCAAAAAAATGATTGCTATTTTAATACCTTCAATCAATTACATAACACAACCTAATCATTTATTTGTACAAACGTTTTTATACATTATTTTCGAATTCCAGTTTTCTTATAAATTTTATTGTAACAAAATAATGAAAAGTGGTATGATGCCGATAAAAATAGAATAAACAAGTCCTACCTTGAACAAACCTTCTAGTAAATGTTGGGCAAAAATTCCATTTTCCAAAAAATAAGTTTCTTTCATGCATACCAAATAGTCGGTCAAGCGCAGGTCAAATAGAAAATAGTTGCACAAATATAAATCTACTTGTTTTGCACTAAAAATTATATATATGGTATTTGCTATAAAATGGCTATTTTATATTACATAAATATAACATTTGTAAAATATGGCCTTTTCTCTAACCACTCGTAGAGTGCAAGTTTTAATAAATTTGATCTACCTTTTATTTTGCTATAGAAAATGTTAATTTTTTAAGTGTTTGATTTACCATAAAATAAAGCGCTAAAAAAACCAAATAAGAATTGAATTGAATTTTTGTACAACCTGTAGGTGTCCATAGGTATATAGTCCGAAAACAGTACAGTGGTACAACTGGGCTTTCACTGAAGTTCCGCTCATTTAATGGATGCTAGCGTAATAAGAGGAATTATTCACTTGCTTGTTAATGGTAGTCACGTACAGTATTTGAGGACAGTGGGCAATTAGCATTAATCAGATTCATTATAGATAATACATTTTCAGTGTCAGTTCCATTCATCCGTCGGTCAGTGACTAAAACTTCGACCTGAAACTAGAAAGAACGTGAATTCAAGTTCGTGTGACTTGAAGGATATGCATTGTTGATGATTCTTAGCAAGAATGAAACAGATGTATAGTGCTTCTAATTGGTTTCAACCAAGTGAATTTATAATTCAGTGAATCTGATCATTCTAAAAACCTATAATTAAACAATTTAATTGTTATAATTTATTTCAATCTTAGCAAAATATACTCGGTATTGGCAAAACATACTAAGATGACAAGGGATCAATTACGGCATGCCTCATAAGCACACCGAGAGGAATTTTGTACAGATCCTGATCAGACCGCAATTGAGATAGGGAATAATTTTCTTTGGCATCTGACGAGTTCGATAGAATACTGTCCAAAACGGCCGGGTTGAATGGCTGTATTTTATCTGGTCAAAAACAAAACAAACCATGAATGCAATTATTTTAGGAAACATGGTAAATATAAACAATTAGCAACGCTTTGGAATAATAATAATTATTATAATTAACGCAAGGTTAGCAATCTGGTTTCTAAAAATATTGCTAAATCAACAAGAAAAGAATACCGTTTCATAAAACTACAGTAAAGAAGAGAAAGCATGATTTTGATATCAGGGTTGAGTAAAAGGTGAAAGGTAACTTTCACTCAAACCTGTTTACTTTTACCGCTAACAATAATGATAATGATCACAGACAGAAGTGAATAGAAATCCAAACTTTGTTTGCATCATACGTATTCATACATACAAAAATCAATTAATAAGTTGCAGGAACTGACCAAATGAAGGAAAGTCTTTGGTATACGGTTTGACTTTGATGACATCATCATCCGAATTCAGTGCTTGGCAATAGAAAGTAACTGCATCGGGTTGTTCGGACTGGTGAATGGCATCCCACTCTAAACGTTCCGCATCCCATTCTAAATACGAACCATAGATACAATTATTTAAAAATGCATTTAAGTAAAAGTATATTCAATGTTGAATACACATTGCTAGTGTAAATAATGACTTGGTTGTAAAAATTGTAGCATAAAAACTGAATGTCCAAATCTTGACAGCGAACAACGAGCTTCATGCAAGCATTTTTTAAAAGTTATTCGTTATTTGGCATTAGCACGTACGCTTTTTTAAAGTACGATTATGCTTGTTTTTGTTTATCTGGAAATGCTAACCATCCTGGGGATTTGAGTAATATTTATAAAGTTTTATTTTCCAATAGTGATTATCTTTACTGTCACCTTTACGTGGCGCATTCTGGACTAGGTGCACCTAAACACCTAGATCAACACAGCGGGAACCAACTGTATGGCGGTTTAAGTGAGCTCCCGTTTTGAGCGAATGAGTGCAAGCATAAAAATATATACCATATATAACCATTTAAATGTTTTCTTTTTCAAATGAAGGTAACTTACAGGAGTGACAGATGGATAACAGCAAGGATAAAAGGTAAACGTTTTAAGATCGCAGACCGTGAAATATTGGGAAAGTTCAGGAGGAAACTAAACTCAGTAGAAATGAAAATGCTTCGGTGGTTGTTGGGATTGTCGAAATTAGGCACAATATAAAATGACGCTATTAGAAGAAATCTGAGTTATTGAAGCTTATAGGAAAACTCAAGAAGAAAGGTTGGGGTGTTACGGTCAAATTTTACGTAGAGAAGCAAACTGCATAACAAAGCGAATGATGGCATTGGAAGTGGAAAGTAATAAAAACGACTTTGACCAAAAAGAAGATAGTGTGGGGAAGCAGATATGAAGTAAAAGGGACTAACAAAGATTGACGCTACAAACAGAACCAAATGGAAAATACTGACCCTCATAAGTGGGTGTAGTTGTAGAAGAAATGGAAATACCAAAAATTCGCCCAACTCACCCGAAGGCCGACACGTTGGTCCAGATCCTTTGCCGTACAGCATCAACTGCACTGTCGAATCAGACGAATGGCCAAAACAATTGCGATCGCGAAATTTTGCAACGACATCTGACTGGTTAGTGGAATTTGGTTTTTTTTTGCTTTCTAAAGTCATTTGATTGGCTGGTTTGGACACATTCTTGGGAATGAAGACAAAGGGGTTGATTGTCAACAATACGTTAATGTTTAGTCAATCAATAAAATGTCTAACTTGAAGATGTGCAACTCTTTTTGTCAAATATATCTCGGTGTTCAAATGTCTAAATTGCAATAGCCTCCAGTTCCACATTCTGTATACACTCAAAATTATAGTAGTATTTAAAATTGAAAACAAAAAACTGATCATGTATTTTTAAGCGTATAACATTGTCCTAGCTAGTCTCAAACCTGTGCCGGCTAGTCTAGCGTTACAGCGATCAACTCGAATCTAGATGGTCGTGGGTTCAATCGCCACAACCAACACTAAATGCGGCTCCACGTTCGGCTTTACTAAAATGTCCACTGTTAAGAAATGTTTTCCGTAAGACATTTAAAGTAGTAAAGAATTGTTAATACTGAAAAAAACAGAAGAAACAATTGCCAAAACGTATTATAATGTAAAAAGCTTTTACAAACTGTGAATCAAAAATGTATACCAGTTACCCGATGGAACAAATGAAATATTTATTTTTATTAATCTATTGTAACAACTACAACTACCCCTAGTACAAATAATAATTAAATTACCACATTGCAATTTCCAATCTGCTCATCAGTATGTTTCAATAATTCCGACATTTGATCTTTGAAAGAACACGCCGTGGCATTTCGACGTTGAAATTTAGTTCGTAAAATCGATAGAGAATCAACAACCAAAT
Organism: Cardicola forsteri; assembly: GCA_025895645.1. Lineage (NCBI taxonomy): Eukaryota > Metazoa > Platyhelminthes > Trematoda > Strigeidida > Aporocotylidae > Cardicola > Cardicola forsteri. The sequence continues at coordinate 186,156 of JAKXYG010000613.1, forward strand.
TGTCACCATCTGCTATACAGTCGGTGTTGGCTTGCTTAATATCAGCATTATTGTTGTTGTCGTCAGCAATAATAGTAATACCGTTGTCACTATTCGTCGACCCTAAATGCTGGCTGTCCTCATGATTGCAATCGGACGGTGCATTGTTGGACATTTCCGCAGCCAAATCGGCGCTATTGGTCTTTATCGGGTGTGGAGTCAGTGCAAGGCTCGATAATTTGGCCTTGATTTCGAATGCCTGAGCCCCATCGTCGTCCAAGTATCTGCTGATAATTCGATTGGCGTTCACTCGGCGGTCGGCTTCGGCCCGGCGTTCGTCGGCCGCACTCATCAACTTTTCGTAGCGCGCCATCAATTCGGTTCTAACAATATAGACAAGACAAATTGCTGGTAGATAAACATTTGCGTATCGATAAAATGAAATGGGATACTAATGATCCTGAGGATTTTAGTAATGCTTATAAATTCTCAATTTCCAATCACGATGACATTCCTGACTGTTGCTTCTATCTGGCACATCCAGGACTAGGTGAACCTAAGCATCTAGATTAATGCAGCAAAAACCGAGTGCACAGCGGCTTAACTGGGTTTCCACATCGGCGGAGTACTCGTTATACTTCTACGTTTGTTATGCTTATCAATCCATCGGAATCAATTGTTTAATATACTTTACAAATATGGAAATGAATGAATGAAATATCTAAAATGACCCAATAATACTGCCACATAAAATTTGTATTTTAAGTTATGTGACTTCCAAAAAAGTGTAATGCCTACGTTAATTGTAGATACTTTTACAAACTATAAATCTTACATAAATTGACCGATAGTATATGTGTATTGAGAAAGCAGGAAGGTTAGAAGGCAAAATTCGAAACTTGGTTAATGAAACAAGACGATACGAAGGAAGTGAATGCATGATTCCGATCACAGAGTTCACCAAAATCCGAATTTTCATTTTATTCATTCATTTTGGTTGGTAACGTGGTTACCTCATCATTATTTCCCATATTTATACGACATAGCAAACGATCGATTTCGATGGCTTGATAAGCGTAACAAATTAGGAGAATAACAAAGTTTCTTGGCTAGTAGACGGCTTCTTTGTAATGTTACAACTGTTCACAAAGATTGACAAGGTTGTCTGATTTTTTGTCAGGGTTATCTCTCTCAGCCCAACGGCTACATATGGTACATGTACACCTTAATATGCTTTTTAAGTATCCCGGGTGTATGCTTGAACCCACCCGCCGTAGCGGAAGCTCAGTTATACCGCTGTGCACTCGGACCCTGCTGTTATTAGTCTACATGCCTATAGACACCTAGTCCAGGATGCATCAGATAGAGGACAAACAGTCCGAAATATCACCATCATTGGAAATTAAAACTTTATAAACATTACTCAAATCCTCAGGATCATTACCATCGCAAAATCCCAATGTAAATTCAATCTTTAATGCAACAAATTGAATGTTAAATCACATGAAATAATCTTCTTGCTCCATGCTATTCAGAGCGAGAGTTTTAAAATACAAATAACCTATTGTAACTTGTAATATTTTTGTCCAATATTGAGGACAACTAATGTTTAGAGAGTAATTACTTTGCTTCATCAATAACTTGTTTTTGTCCATTGTCAGTGCGCATCCACGATTCGACCCACAGCCGATCTCGTTCTTTTTCCATTTTGGCTGTTTCGGCTTTTCGTCTAATTTCTTCGTCCGCCATTCGCTTCAGTTCAGCTAATTCCAACACTTGTTTTTTACGTTTGCGTTCCAGTTGTTCTACACGTTTAACTGGAAAATTGTATAAAAAACATAATTTTTAAATTTTCCATAGACAAAAGTGATACTACCTGCATAATATCATAACCTCGGCAATTGTTGTCAACACAAGACACATCAGTAGGATAACGGGTGCAAGTAATATTTACAGACCAGGCAGTAGCGTCGCGAATCACATTCCGCCTTGTTTAAGCTCTGAGAATGGTGTTCCTATGCATTTGGCCATCATAATGTGCCCTGTTGACAACGGTATTTAGTTGGTTTTTGTGAAAATGTAGATTGCAAATATAACCGCGGTTAGCCATCTTGGTGAGAAGACGACCAATTTTTAAACTACCTTTTCTAGGTCCCTCTCCATGTGGAGCAAGCTGCTTGGTGATAATACGCAGAGTGACAAATCAATGTTTGATTTGTAAACAGTATCATTAGCATATTCCAGATTGAGAGTTATATTTCCAAACTTAACTGCGACAGTTATAAAGAATAAATGAATCAAATTAAAAAAATAATTTATTTATTTTTACTACTTTGAATGCTATACGGGAAACATCTTACAGCAGTGGACATTGTAGCATTCAGGCAACCGCATTCTTCATTTATTTTTCAAAAGACATTACCTATCTAGTTTTGAGGATTGAGTTAACAATTTATACTAAATCGAACTAAATAGATATCTAAACTTGTCAGAAACATTTAAACCCTGACTGCAAAGAAATTCATACAAAAGGAGTTTAACTAAAACATAAACTTACCCTGACAAGCACTAATACGTGAAGCTTGAATTTCGGCAATTCGTTTATAATATTCTTGACGTTCTCTTATCAAATTGGCAACTTTTTGCTTTCTAATAATAAGTAAAATTTCATTTTATAAATTACGACAAAATGCTCATGTTACATTAAAAAGTGTTTGTGTGGATACCGACAAATTTTCTTAAATATAAATCTGTATCGACCTTGAAATAAGTCCTTCTGGCCCTTAATTAAAGATTAAGGCACATTGCACTTATACTTCCCAATTGAATAAGCGCTGTGGATGGCATTTACTGACAATGACCTGTTTCCTACTTTAACTGTTTTATGATAAACATACCCTTCACTAGCGGACATTTTATCAAAGCCGAACATGGGCTCACAATAAGCACCGGTGGTGGGGATCGAACCCATGTATACCCGGGTTCGAGTCGAGCTCTGTACCGCTCAACTACCTATGATATAGATACTGAAGGAAGTGTAATCAACTGCATGACAATAGACCACAGTTAAATAAAACGAATAACACGTATTGTTTTTAGTCATTTGCTAATGTAATTTTATAAATTGTATTCATAACGATTGGGGCTTAAATAATGGCAAACAAATGTCATAATTGCGATAAACGTTATACTAATAAATACGAAATAAACACTATTAATGATTTTATTGCAATAAATGTATAATAATCTAATTATGCAAAACCAAATCACATCTACGAAGTACAAGTAAAAACCAAAAAACTGCTATATTTCCCGTAATCGTAAAGTTACAAGGACTGACATATATGTACATTGTTGGTTTATTCTTACTAATTTACGTAAAATAATTAAGCATTAAGCGCATTATTTGTACTACTATTTGTTTGTAATTTTTTGTTATTTACTTATTTTTATTGGTGGTGAAAATGTATTTTTTACGCTGAATGTATCTCTAGTGTGATAGTAAAGCTTAGTGTAATAATAACAATAATAAATAATAAAACCGGTAGTGACACTCGAACTGCTGTCTACTTGGGTATGAGTCTAGTAATTTAAGCATTGTGTCACTACGGTACAGATACACATACATCCACTTAAGTCTGGGCGAGGAAGGAGAAGGGTTTGAGCGCAAGATAAGCTATCTGACCTCTGTCAAAAAGTATTGCCAATAGATAACCAGAAGACACCATTTCATTAAACTATGGCAAAGAAGTGACAGCAGCATGATTCCGATGACGGGGTTCGGCAAAATCCGAATAGAATGTTAACCTTCATTATGCACGATTCACAAAGACGTAAACTTAATGTACAATCATACGAAACATTCTTGTTTCCCCATGATCTTCAGAGTGAAAGAGTTTTCAATATGTACCCACCTGGTAGCTTCATGTTCCGTTGCCGTAGATTGAAGTGACGTAAAGAAATTCGAAAACGCATCAAATTGTTTGTGCATCTCAGACACATTGTTGGGTAAACACAGTGAAGGAAATTGAGGTTTACCAGAAATCAAAAAATGCTAAACAAATGTGTTTATAAACAATATTTAAAAAAAATTACATTTAAAATCAATAAAAATTGATATGATGTTGTCAACTAACCTCGTTCTAGTTTCATTGAATATCACACCATTAACATAAAATAAGTTAGTACCAAAGTTAGGAACAATAATAAACTGTATTCTTTATATGATCCTGTAACAAGTCTGAACACAAGCAGTCTGATAGTTTATTATTCCAACACAACAACTAGAATTTGGCTATTACAACCGCGTAACATCTACAAATAGTATTCTATAAAGGTTAACAACTATCTACAGAAATTCTCAATAAACGCTGTCAATGATGTTACGGAGGCAATTATATGACAATAATTTCCTTTTCTAAAATCAGTTTATTGCTCTTCGTGATGCTTGTTTACAACATTACGGTTTTTAATTACTTTGCAAAACATCGTGTTAGGAATATAGAATAAAGTGGTGATGTTCCAAGTATTACAATCGTTCAAACGTTTTTCCTTAAACGGGATAAACATTGCTTCTTGCTTCGGAATCAGTAAGATTTGCTTATCATACCATATAATATTCAATAAAACTTGCATATTATTAAATCATCTCTACTACATTGTCAAACTCCCATTTTGCTTTATTATTTTTAGCGTTGGAAAATCATGACCCATTACATTTACAAAAAAATCGTCAATACATATTTCCAGTTCTTCACCATATTAATAACTTTGACAACTACACTAATATTGTGCATTTACTAGTTGAGTACTTTTCAAACAATCCTGTACAATTTTAATGTATCTGGTATCCAAACAAACATGGCATGTATGTACATATGATTTACACATACTAACAAATACATACACTGAGTGACATGGATTTTAACAAAATAATCGATTTGGCACAGCGAATCAATTCACTTTCAAAGTCGGTCGGTATGGGTTTCTTCAATTTGAAGTTGAATGATCGGCAAGACGACGTCAGCAACAATTCATCGGGCAAAGGTGCAAATGCAAATAGATTCGTCCAGAAACTCGAGTCTGCACAAACAACAAAAGGCAAACAAATTCGTTTGGGTTACATGCCGATGTTACCTTTACAATAGACTCAAAATAGAGCACCGACTCTAGCCTAAAATTGAACAATTCAGTTTTAATGCTGTTGGTTTGTCATACATACGCACACCACTATAGCCAAGAAAATATCGATTAAGTGCATTGAATACATACCTCCTCATCTTGGTAAAATAGTAGCAACTCCACCAATCCAGCCAATCCCAAGTCCAAATGTGAAAAAAAGAGGGTTTGAGCTTAAGATTAGCAACCTGACCTTTGTAACAAAAATCCATATTGTTACAGAAACAGTAAGACAACGCCATACTGGCAAACAACGACAAAGATGTAACAACACGATCCCGATAACAAAGTTGAATGACAGCCAAAAGGAAGTTCAATCAGCCACTACATGCAGCTTTATACAACTCTAAAGCTTCTGGAAAAAAGAAGAACTTACTTGCACATGAAAGCCAAAACTAATCAATACAAAAATTCACGTCTACCTTACTTATCCAGAGTGTTAACCAATCCAGAATCAAACAAAATTGAACTACTAAGAAACCTATCAAAGTAGGAATTGTTCCACCCACGCATTTATTTGAACTAATTTGGACATCTCACAGTATAATGTAACAAGTGTGCCTTATAATGACTCATTCTATGTATAGCAATTTTGAATATATATATTTTTAAATCACATGCATACTATATAGACTATAGTTATATTCATTAACATATGACATTCTATTTCATTTTGATCCCATTATTTGTACTACTACTTTTGTTATATTGATGGTAAAAATGTATTTTACGCTGAATGTATCTCTAGTGAGATATTAAAACTTAATAATAATAATAATAATAATTTTCAATTAGAAGAAAATTACTTGGTCAAATTCTACATTTACCACCTGAAAGATCAGCGAGAACAGTTTTGGAATGGATAATTGATGATGGCAATAGAAAGGTTGGTAGACAACAGAAAACTTAGTTGAGACTTATTCAGGAATATCTAATTAAAATGAATGTCTCATGAAATCAAACAATCTTCGATATATTAGAAATATTTAATGCAGCGTAGCAACGTGCAATGTACGCACAGTCTTTTTGTAGTAGACAGTTAGAACATGTTCTTTGAAAAAAGCCAACTGGTAGACCAAAATATTGTAAAAATAGCGTCATTGACATTTGAGTTATTCCAGACTTGTTTATTTTTATTACTATGAATGTTTTACGAAAAACGCATCTTTCAGCAGTGGACATTTTAGTGAAGCCAAACGTAGGCCCACATTTAGTACCAGTGGTAAGGATCGAACCCATACCCACTCAGGTTCGAGTCAAGCGATGTACCGTTAGTGGTTTAAAACATACTGTCAATTTACAGAAATGTAAACTTCAGTTTGAATCCTCTTATCGACACACGTTCTCAATGCCAAGAAAAAGGACTTAAAAATGACATTGTTTTAATCAAACACCAAATTGTTTAAATAAAAGTAATTAGGGCTTTACTTTCACTATGTAATACAAAATACAACTCATACAAGTTTTTACAATAAATAAACATTTACATAGTTGCAAACTTACTTTTTTTACTCAAATTTTCTGTCGTTATGACCAAATTGAATTCATTGGTAATATTTTCGTAATTACCGTTCAAAGCAAAACATTGAATAAATCTAATAAGACAGATACAACAAAGAGAAGAAATCAGTTATAAAAACAAATTTTTCCACCCAATCTTAGGGCTCATTCGATTTATTTATTTTTACTACTTTGATTGTTTTAAGAGAAACACCTTTCAGCAGTAGACATCTTAGCGAAGCCAAACGTGAGCCCCTATTTAGTGCCGGTGCTGGGATTCGAACTCATCTCCACCAGGTCCAAGTCGAGCGCTGTATCGCTAAACCACCTCGGCACATTTCACAACGCCGTTCATGACTGGCCGATAGTTCATGTTAAAATATTATGCCTTCGGAATGTTTTGATTGCCATTCCGACCGTTATAAACGAAGGCCCTTCCATATTTCAAAATAATGCTGGAAATGTTCATCAATCAAAAACCATATCTCAATATAAGTATGAGTTGCAAACAAAAATACCTAACAGTAAAATAATTAACAGTTAAAAATTCATAACTCAACACTCCATTCATGCCACAACAAAAAACCAAAATACTTAGAAAATTGTTAAACATTAATGCATATTAAATACTCATCTAATTAATTAAAAATTACTTTACTTTAAAGTTATAATTATAAAATGTATTAATAAATTACTGTAAAGTATCTGTACAATCATTTATTAATCAAGCGCACATCGAACAACGAAACTCACCTAACAAATGGTTTAGCAGCTTGGTGGAAAAAGAAATGTATCAAATATTCACATTCGTCACATATTGATTCTTGAGCTCTGTTAAGCAAATAGGCCAGCAGTTCAATGCCACGAAGTTTAATCAGCTGATTTTCTTCCATCATGTTCGTAGTGTCTCCAATCATACACAAACCGGAAACAAATCTGCAAATAATAAATTAGCATTTGAACAAACTTAAAAAGAAACAACCAAGTTTTATAGTTATCCTGGCAACTACAGTAGCTTTCGGGTTGTTCTCCCTCGGGATGCTAATGATTCTGAGGATTTGAGTAATGCTTATAAAGTTTCAATCTCCAATGATGACGATATTCCTGAATGTTCCTCCTCCATGTGGTGCATCCTGGACTAGGTGCCAACAGACTTCCAAACTAATGACAGCAGAAACCGACTGCACAGCTATCATTGGATTCCCGTTCAGTGAATGGGTGCAAGATACTTAAAAGGTATCTCAAGATAACTATTTACCATATGTAGCAGATTAAGCCTGTGGATCCGTCAACCCTAAAAAAGATCGCCTTGTCAATTCCTGTAAATACTGGTGTCGTCGCAAGGATGCGTTCATCTAGTCAAGATACTTCATTTATCCCTCCAAGTACAATTCGCATCTGATAACCTTTTCGCATAGGAATTCGAGAAACTATTGAAACTTGGAATTAATGAAGAGGTGGCCCTGCCACCAAATAGTTGCAAAACAACGTTAATATGACAGTGGTCACAAGAATTAGAAAACAATATGCTTTAATGAGTCTCCATTAACCAAATTAGTAAAAACAATATAGTTTCTTGTCTAACAGAAGGCATTCCTTTAAGGATATCACTATCCACAAATATTAATGTTAAAATTACCTTTTTTTAGTCAAGTTTGGTAACTTGAAAATATCTTTAAATACCTTGAATGTTTATTTGTCCAGTTGTATCTCTAAGCACCCAATCTATAATCAGTGTTTGTCTGAGTCCAGAATGAGACATATGGGATTATAAAAACAGGATTACACCATAATTAGAGATTGATACTAAATATTATTAAAATCATCTGTTATTTAAAATTTTTTGCTTTAGAATCCACATACCACCACTTAATTATATATGTATAGTTGTGTATAAAACATTTTGTATCATAAATATTATATTTTTTGTTTAACATTAAAAACATTTTAGTGCCAGTAGTGGGATTCGAACCCATGTGCACCCAGGTACCGCTAGACCACCCTGACACTATATATATATATCATAATTTCCACAATTATATATATAAACCGTTTAATTTGAAAACTAGACTTTAAAACTACAATACACTAAAATTATTTAAAATTTCTGTCTTTTGCACTTAAAGACTTTATCATACATGTTGAACAATGAAATTTAAAAACTAACTATTTCCAATCTACATAAAACGTGTTATTCAATATTTAATGTTCTTATTAAAATATTAAAAGGATTACTTACTGAATTTCTTTAGTTAATAATCGCAATTTACTTTCTAAATAGACTAATCCAATCTCCTTGTCCGATTTGACACAATCATCTATCAGATAATGTATTCTTGATTCGTGATCTGCAAGCCAATATTTGATGGCCTGTACAAAACACGCCCATATTTGACCAAACCAACAAGCAGAAAAGTTTGTTCCACGTGGAGTTGGACTAATAGCAACAACATACTTACAAAACCAGCTTAATTTGCGATAATAAGTACCACATAACAAATGAATCCTAAGAAATTGTGACATGCATTGGTTAGATAAGCCCCAAACCAGACTATCCAACTCATGAGGATTGTAAATAAAGGATTTAAAAATAAAACTCCTTGAATCTGGTACATTTTGTTGATGAAACGTATCACAACACCGAAATCGATCCGTTCGAACCCCAATCCGCAGTAACAACAATTCATACACAAATTGTAAACGATATGCTTTAGCCACATCAGATTGCATAGCTTCAAATTTAAATGTATTGAAATAAGTTGTTTGAGTTTCCAAATCAGATTCAATAGTTTCAATGTTTTCACAATTAGATCTCAAGTCTTTAATGTATAATAAAGTATACAAGCCTAAAAATCCAGATTCGGTTAAAAATGGCAGTTCTTTTGATTTCTGAATACTGAAATAACAATTGATCAAAAGATAATATAAATAAAATAATAAAAGTTATATTAAATAAAACATTTGCTATTATAAATTTTTATAAGTAAAGTATACACAAATAAAACTTACACGCCCCGTTGCTCCCAACAATATCGTTTGCATACAACTTTATTTAATAAAGGTAGTAAATTTTTCAACTCCTTATTAACTAACAATATATCTCCGAAATTATCACAATCGTGGTTATTGTAAATAGCATTTAAAACAATGTTAGCAATATCGGGTGACACATTGGAAAATAAACGATTAATTATTAATGGAGCATTATGCGTGTCAATAAAATAAGTATTTGAATGCTGAACTGATTCTGAATAACCTTCATCTTCATCTTTTAACTAAAAATGCAATTATATATATATATATATATATATATATATATATATATATATATATATATATATATATATTATATATATACAAGCACTCACCACACAAGGAGAGAATGTCCGGACACTACCACTAAATAAAAAAACAGAACCAAAATCAAATTCAAATTTCCAAAATTCAAAATTTATTTGTTTATTGAATTACATTTATTTAAATAGGTTATACTTTACATTTTGAAATAGTAATTGATGGAATAAACAAACAATATTTATAGGGATGCTAATGATCCTGAGGATTTGAGTAATGCTTATAAAGTCTCATGACTGTTAGTCCTCCACGTGGTGCATCCTGGACTAGGTGCTCCTAGGCATCTAGACTAATAACAGCAGGATCCGAGTGCACAGCGGTATAACTGGGCTTCCACTACGGCGGGTGGGTGCAAACATACACACAGGGTACTTAAAAGGTATCTAAAGGTGTACGTATACCATATGTAGCCCTTGGGCTAAGGGAGATAACCCTGACGAAAAATCAGGCGGCCTAATCAATCTTTGCGAACAATGACGACGTCACAAGGATGCCGTCTACCAGTCAAAAAACTTTGTTATTCTTCTACGTTTGTGTTACGCTTATCAAGCCATCAAAATCTATCGTTTACTATGTCGTATATGGGAAATAATGAAGAGGTGACCACGTCACCAACCAAAATGAATGAAAAATATTTATAAAGAACTATAACAGCAAAATCAAGATATTTCATGCAGTTAATTTTAAAATAAACTTACTTTTTTAATGAAAAACTCGTTTGCACTTGTTTAAAATTAACCAGTGATGAATACGAATAAGAATTTATAAAGTTTCTTTGAGTCGGTAAAACATCAAGATATTTTGATGCGATTGTATTAAAACACTTTTCATATAAATAAATAAAATATTCTTAAATACCTTTTTTCTAAAAATAATATTCTCATTTAGTTTACAAAAAGGTGAACGATATATCTATTTTGAAAATAAATGAAACAAAGCATACTAGATTATGCAAATAAGTATCTGGAGTAGACTGATTTTCAATATATTTTGGTGTAGTTAACATCAACCTACAATTTTATAAATATATAATCAATTACCTATTAATATCAAAATATTGTACTTTCCGCGATTGACTAAGAAATGTCTAATTTAATTAGTAAAATATGTTATGTATACTTTATGAATATCAAAAATATTACGTTTCTGTATAAAACTTCTAGAATTAGAAATCAATAAAAGAAATATTAATATATTGGTTAAATTAAATTCTAAAGTTATAAATAAATAATATATTACTTTTTATTAAAAATACTGCTAAATCTCGTAATCTGCACGCTTTGTCAAAAAAACTATCTTTTTCCAACAAAAACAAAATTTTATTTAAGAGCTGGTTATAATAAAAACTATTTGAAATTGGTAAACACCCATCAGAAAACCTATTTTTTTAAAATGCTTAAATTGGTAATAACAAACTTATGAGGTCCTTTTTGAAACAAAAATGTTAATTGAAATGATTTCAGTTGTAAATAACGTATAAACTGCTCTCCATTAGGATCACACTTTAATGCCTGTAAAAAAGGCTTTGGAATCAAATCTTTTGTAATTGTAAGGTAAGACGTGTTAAAAGCACTCATTTCGACCTTCAACTTTAAAAAATAAAATTCTAACATAAATATATTGGTCGCTACATCGTAAGGTTATTTAAATACACGTTCACATATATGCATTACTTAAAAATGTTAATAAATAAATATTAAAAAAATTAATTTAGTTTTTAAATGCTTTTTTGTTTAACATTGTATTTTAAAATATTTAGTTTTTAAATAATTTTTTAGAATGTTTATATAAAGTTATTTATATATATAATTTTTAAAATAAAAGTTTTATATTTTATTTTATGTATTCCTTAAAATTATATAACCTGAAGTGTAATATAATTTTAGTTTACCAACTCGTTAGTTCAAGCCGTAGTGATATCTTTTTGTTTTTTCCCGGGGACATCAGTTTAAGTTTCTAAAGCCTAGAGCACATACCCGTCTCAGAGAATGTTATTTCTCTTATAGAGTTATTACAGTATAAAATTATTTGCGTCCTATATTCTTTAGGCTCCTTCCCTTTATTCTTTCAAGCAGGTCTATGACAATTATGCCCTCCTTAATTTTATTCAGTTTACTTTCATCATTTTATTCATTTTTTACAGTTTTTTTATTTTTCCACTCCAAATATTTTGATATTTTAGAACCGAGTTTCTCCTACTCAACTGGTGATTTATCTTGTATCCTATATCCTGTACGTGGTAAATGCATAACTTTATAGATATTGTTTAAGGCACTTCAAAATTTTAAATTTATTTAAATGAACATGTTCATGTTTTTAACTTGTTTTAAAACCAGATAAAAATACAACCGGAATAGTAGAGTTGATAAAACGCTAGATTCAATGGTGGATGAGGATTGCTTTAAGGTTTACCGCCGCCATTAAATAAAAGTTTTTAAATGTCTATTTATTAAAAAATATTATTGTAAAAATTTTGTGCACTAAAATTTTTTTATATTTCAGAAAACTAAAGTATTTCTATCACCAACAGAATTCAAGATTGATGATTGTATGAGTCGAGTATAGAAAACGCCTTCTGGTACTCGGTTCTATTTTATTTTAATTATTAGAAAAAAATAGAAAAAGAGAAATGAGAAAAAAAATTAAAAACAATAAAAAATTAAAACCTCACGCTACACGTCCATTAGAGCGTTACTCATCTTTTTCTCTTTTCTTCTTTTTTGAAGATTATTGTAGTGTTTTTGCATTGTAATCCTTAACTTGTTTTTTATATTTTTTATGTGCTTCAATTTTTTGCTTGTTTTCCATAATTGTTAATATCCACTATCTATATTGATGTTATCTTAATTTAAATACTTTTTTTCTGTGACTGATCCTCCTTTACCTCAACATCTATTTTATATTTCCCCCTGAACCTTACTGATATTATCGATAAATGGAATTAAGAATCAAAAAAAGTTTCGCTTCTGCATAACTCGTGTATCAACCTGTAACCTGTAAGAATACAGAAATATAGTTGAATGGTATAAGTATAAAATTACAGAAAGTAAGTTAAAAAGTTAATACTAATATAAAAACGATTAACAATTACTATACTAAATGTTGTATAACAATTCCAAAACACTGTAAAAAGTTTATATATATTAATATATAATAGTATATAACTAGTAAGTAAAAGACCTGGGAGTAATGTTCGAACCCTTACCCCACTTTTCTTCTTATCGCTTAAAAGTTTTTTAAACTTGCTTTCGTTTTCTGTAATGTTTAAACGCAATCAAAGTACTATCTTCCTTAAATTGTTCGTCTGTTCTATATGTTTTACATTAGACCTGGTTACAATATTACACTCAAGTCACATTACTTTTATTAAATAGTGATGTACAAACATTCAATAATTTAAAAAGTTTTGCTAAACTTCTACGGACACTCAAACGCACATCTTGCATTTATTAACTAGAAAAACTTAAGATATTCTTTTCAAGCAATAAGAACCTCCAAAGTGACCTTGTTTTAACCTATCACTTTGTTAATTCCGACTGCCTCAATCTACATTCTTTTTACAAATTCAAAAGTTTCTTAAGTGGCATTTACTTAAATTGCCCAAAGCTAGAGTCGTTACAAGACTGGGGCAATATTAATTCTTTTATAAAGCTGTTTCAACTCTAAGTAACTTTTCTTCGAACACAGACATTTTATTAAGTATCAAAATATTTAAATCGGCCTATAACAATAATTTATTTCTGTTCTTATATTATTTATTGTTACTTTTTGGCATTTTATTTATTAATCTTTCGCAAATACATTTAATATTTTTAAACGAAGGACCAAAAGAAGTTATTTTTACCCGACACGTGTACCAGTCTGCAACATATAGCGTCAAATATTGAATAAAATAAAAGTATAGAAATTTTTAGTTAGAAATTAGTTTATTTTTTAAACCAATATAAAGCATTATGACCAATATAATGTCTTGGCATAGGTTTTACTGCCGAATACCTTTTCCGACCGGTGCATTTTTAATCCTAGGTTTAATAACCGGTGCATTATCGCGAGCAATATACACATAGCAGGCAGTAATGTCGCGAGCCACATTCTGCCTTGTTTGAGCTCTGAGAATGATGTTCTTTAAATTTGGTCATCAGTATCTGCCCTGTTGACTACGGCATTTAGTTGATTTTTGTTAGTTTTAACCGCAAGTATATAGACTAGTTAGCCGCGGTCAGCCATCCTGGTAAGGAGAACAATTTTTAAAACACTTTTTCTAGGCCCCTCTCCGGGTGCTGTCTCTAAGTAGGGCTGCTTGGTAATAATACTCAGGGTGACACCGATAACCATTGTCGCCTTTTTGTCAACGCGTTAACGACCTTAACGCCTGAGTATCCGTTTGGTCCATAGCTGTTTATTTGGAACAGCCTTACTCACAGCTAACCTTTATTAGTAAAGGTCATTCTACTATCCGCCACCTGTGGACGCGCTAAGTTAGGGTCGGTCTCCCTCTTCCCGATGTAAACCCTTTCTTTATCCAGGTTTTAGACTAGTTAGATAGGTTTTTTATAGTTCTCTCTAGCCGGAGTTATTTTGTAATACAGTACAAAATGTTTAAACAAAATCACATTTTTTGCAACTATTTCTCAAGTGCTTTAGTGAAGTTTTTCATGTGTTCTCCTTTAAATGAGATTAGGCGGATAAGCTTTACATGTTATGCTTTATTATACTTAAAAATATTTAACAATCTTGTTAACACTAGAGGTAACTTTTTAAAAATAGATTAATATTTATTCAGTATGTGCCGCTTAAATTTTAAATACAGTTAAAAGTAACTTGTGATCATGTAAAATAAGATACCGTTTAAAAAACAGTCTCAAGAGAGTATTCTAATTCAGCTTCATACTTTTCACGAAACCGAAACACTGCCGTTAGCATATATTTTAATAAGAGATGTAAATATATAACCTTAAAAACATCTCATTCATCAGAACTAAAATCATTAAAAATTATATTTTGAACATCTGTATTAAGCAATATAAAATAAAGCAAATCATTTAAACAATTTATTTACAATGTTAATTACTTAAACATTTTAAGCAAATGTATAAATATATACATAAAATGTTTTGTGACATTTTCTTATAAAAGTGAAAACAAGTTTTTTAAAACATTATTGTGTAACATATTTAAAGCCGGTTTATCGGAACGTCCGACGGGACCTGCCCGACTGTCCACGGCCACGTCCGCGCCCACGACCTCCTGAGTTACCACCTCTGCTGTTACGCTGAGCATGATTGTTTGTGTTATTTGCTTGAGCCTTGACAAGAGTAAGTAACGTACAACCAAATTCTGAACAAAATACGCAACCACTAAATGAACTTCCAATATCACCAACATCTTTCGCGTTTAATTTTGTCTGAAATAATAAAATCAAGCATATTCTGTAAATCAGTTTCAAAATATTGATAGAAAGAAGAAAAAATGATAAAGCAAACATAAAAAATGTACCTCATCTATTTTCAAATTCAAATGCATTGCAGTGCACGTTGGGCAAGAAGTAGTATCAATAGAAATTTGTTTAACAGCATCGGAAAACAAAACAATTGCTTGACATCTAAAACAAAAATAGACAGTAAATCAATCAACACATCACACACAAAATACACATTTAAAAATCGTTTAATAAAAATAAACAAACAAACCGGTTGCATATCAAGCGATATTTGGGAGCATTGAGATCATCCAATACTAAAATGCCAAACGAACAATTAAGGCATGCATCTACACCGTTCGATGTCAATGCGTGGGGACAAGAAGGATGAGGACAATTGTTGCAACCAGATAATTTTGGCATTGAATCAAATGGAGGATGAGAATAACAATATGGACAAAATATTAAGCTCTGTAATAATTAAAAATATTTATTATTATGATCATTGTACGATGATTAAAATTATACTCAACGTACAAAATCCAATGCAATTATACTGTTAGCACTATTATAACCATTATTTTTAAATTTGTATTAATTCTAATATTGTCAGATTGTTCAGTTTATGCAAAAACCAAATCATAATTGACAAAATATCAGATGACCTCTGCAATCTTTGCGATCCGTGACGCCGTCACAACCAGGAAACTTCGTTATACCTTTATGTTTATTACGTTTATTAAGCTACAGGAGTCAAATGCTTAATATACTGTACAAATAAATAAATAATAAAGAGATGGCTGTCACCAACCAAATAAATGAATGACCCATAGCTTATTTAGACATTATAAAAATACATAAACACAAGAAATACAAACCAACTAGTTTTTTACCATCCCCATTCAAAAACAAATAATTATTTAAATTAAAATTGTTAAAATAACAAGTGAATTCATTTACTTTTCCTTTTGTTCCTTGAGACCAAAACACTAATTCAAAACCATCCAAAGGACATGTCACAGTTTTGTACGGCCGAATTATACCGTTTTGAGGAACAGTGTACGTTTCATTGCACGTTGGGCAATGGAGACGCTGTGGACGAGAATCGATTAATTTCAAATAACGATGACATTTACCACATCTGCAACAGTAACATTAAAAAATGGCTTCAAAGAAAGTGGATTTGATTGCGTTTGATTAATCAAAGGTAATCCCTATACAATGCATTTGTTAAATGATAATAAAAAATTGATTATATAAAGTTTTAGTGCAAATTCACATTTTTAATGCCACACCATTTCAATTCGAACGACTATCCCCGAAATAAATAGAAACCAACCTGGTCAAGGATTTTCCCAAACTGGACAAATTCGAAAATGACACTTCAAATAATTGATCCATCACCTGAATGTGTTCGACAAAATAGCGATACTTGGCCGAAAATATAGTCAATACAAATTGGACAACCGCATCGAATTGGGCACGACCTTGAGCAATGTGATTGAGTTGTTCTTCGACCGCTTTGCGCATGTGGGGCAAAACTAATTGGGAATCGATTGCTTGATAGCCATGGACCAGAACAATTCCCAAATTGGTCGGTTTCAATTTGCGACCGGGTAAAAGCTGTGACCAATGTATAGACACACAGATAAAAAACATTGGAACATAAACAGCAGCACCAATAACAACCATTCGTAGCAAATTCACATAATCGAATTTTTTTTTAATGTTTGCTACTTTGAATGTTTTACAAGAAACATCTTTCAGCTGTGGACACTATAGCGAAGCCGAATGTGGGCCCGCATTCTATTGCTCACAATTTTTTAAAACGTGCAAAATTACGCTTTCAATATTTTAAGGCCGTAAAAGATCTAAACTGTTTGCTTTGTAATTTATAGAAAAATCACTCGTATGTACAATAAATGTGAAGAGGGTTAATTAGATTCTTCAGCCAAAATAATATCCTTGTAATAGTGTCTTTATTCATAAAATGACAAAGTTGTTTGAATGTCTATTGGAATAGTTACAGAAATATTCCTAATGTATCCAGATATACCTTTTAATTGTATGCTCGCACAAATCAGAAATGCTCAAATTTATGACCCAGTTCATCTGGTCCCAAAACCAGGACTCTGTTTCAATAATC